>JASPKP010001912.1:0-7500 GCA_030674155.1 Stramonita haemastoma | reverse complement strand
GGAAACAAAATTATGCCTTGATACTTCACTACAAAGTAGAATAAGTGCTGCGCTATAGTTTTATAATCAATCACAATATCAAAATCGACAACCTCACCCCCCCCCCCCCCCCCCCCCCCCCACCTGCCTTTGATGGTTCCTAGCGGAAAAGTGGATTATGTGCTTAGCGACTCATTTCGTGGTGGAGTGTCACATTATTTTTCTTTTGTTTGTTTGTTCTAAGGTAATTGTTCAAGTTTTTAATTTATATGGTACATGTATGTTGTTCAATTAGTAGTAGTAGGCACCCGTCAGTCTCGGAAGACTATGGAGTTGCGCTCTAGTCTTTAGAGAGCAAAGCCTGGGTAGGTAAGTATGGAGGGCAAGCTGTTACCCATGCAGCAGACCCCCCCCCCCACCCCCCCCACCCCCCTCTCCATGCCACTGGAATGGTTCATTGGAAAGGCAGTCGCCGATACGAATGGTTCCAGTACCGTCGCAGGAGCCGCCAGAACGCTGCCATATACAGTCCCGAACAGCCCTGGGGGCTCCAACTCCCCGACTTTTCCTCAGGGATGGTGTCTAAACACGACATAATTGTTCAATTATGATTTTGTTTATTGCTGTTATGTAAAATCTCCCATATCCCTAAAGGGATGGCAGCAAATAAAGAATTTGAATTTGAAGACACACTTATTTCGAACCTAAGATTTTTGCCTTCTGTTTCAATCTCGATCTCCTATCTTCAGATATGCATTCAACATCTAAAACCTCCTTCACGCTGCCAAAGTGTATGATAATATAGGGGTGTTATGGTAACACGTTTTATTGTTTCATTTACCACAACAAAACAACACACACCTGAAACAAATACAAAGTTCAGGTAACTATCCACATTTAAAACACACCAGATCAGAAACAAATACAAAATTCAGGTAACTACCCACATTTAAAACCACACCTGAAACAAAATACGAAATCCAGAGAATTCGGGTAAGTGCTACTCTATCCACATTTAACGAGGTAAATAATTCATGAAAGGCACACATAGCAAATACTACTGTCGTCTAGCCGAGTCAAACTCCTTTCATCACTCACACCAAGATACCAAGTTAATCCTAGGAAACCAATAGAGAGTATACAATTGTAAATAACAAATCTAAATATTACAATTAACCAGGAAAACCCTTTCCTCAGTACTCTCAACTGACATTATCCTAAATAATGTCCAACAGAACTTAGTTTAAGCTAAGATCTTTTTCGCAACATTGGTTCCTATCAAACCCATGGATATCGTAGCACAAGAGAGAGAGAGAGAGAGAGAGAGAGAGAGAGAGAGAGAGAGAGAGAGAGGAGAGAGAGAGAGAGAGAGAGAGAGAGAGGGGGGGGGGGGGTAAGGAAGTGATTGAGGAGGCATAACCTAGTGTCACAAAAATCACATACAAAATTAGCAGCCTTCCGGACAAATGACTAAACCATAGTCACACACGATTACCGGAACCCGTAACACAATCATAAAACAAGTATCTCAAGGACCAGGCTAGTCCTTACTTTCAAACAATAACGTCACCAAACACCCTTCACAGTTTCTAACTCAAAGTCATGTATTCCCATTAAACTATACCATAATAGTTTAACACAACAACTTTATATTAGTTCATATTAATTTATCTGCAATCATTACAATTTACAAACTTTGTCTCAGAATAACACAAAATCAAATGATTAGTTATTCTTAAAATTTCACGGTAAGACTGACATCTAACTACAGAATAAATCAAGAACACACAGTCAAACAAAAGCCTTACGACCTCAACCAACTTCCTGTGTCAAACAATACACACTCTCACGAAACCAAATCAACCATTAAATTCAGTTAGTATAGGCGATAGAATTTGTTTGTCGAATCAACTATCACCCTGATAAATCTAAACTACAATAAAAGAAAATGTTTCACTTACAGCTCAACCCGAAGAACAACTACTGTATGCTAGCATTGTCACATCGTTGCACTCTATGGCCCACAAGTCGTCTTGCCGTCCTCTGGCTGTCACAGGGAAAGGCTGAGTGACTGCCAGTTTCCCTTACTTACACGAAGCTTATTTTGCTCTAAAGTCTAAACCAATCAATTCAAAGTGGAAATTTAAAAAGAACCAAATCAGCAAAATTTCCAACCACACTACTAAGCTTGTTGAGCAATTGACTAGCAGGGACAAGCCCTCCAACCTGTTCTTTGTCGCCAGCTGTCTCAAGTGGGCAGCCAGGCTTGTCTCTAATCCTACCCATCGTGCTGACAAAGAAAAGTCCAAGACGGGTACACATAGACCTTAGCCAGCCCCTGTAACACTCTTAGAAGAGACGGGGAAGGAGGAGGGGGGGGGATGGAGAGGGTTGTAGTCCAACAGTTATAGTGTGTAAAGTGCACACTATAACACATTCTTTTTTAAAATTTTGTTTTAGCTGCCATATCTCCAGTGACGTTCCTATCCCTGCTGTTTCCACATGGCTGTTTCAATCTCTCTGCCGCAGCCATACCCAGATTCGTTAGGTCACATCATCAGGGTCGAAAGTTCACAGATAGTTAAACAATACTAGGCCTCCGTGGGGCCACCAGCCAGAGGGGCCCAGCACTTCTGCTGGGTCACTTTAGTGGTGTTCATTGGTGCCAGTTCTGAGCTAACATACGCAAGATGCCACCTACTAACCCCCTTACTAAAGACAGTATTCGCTCAGTCGCGGAGCCAAACTGAGTGAGATGCCCGCCCGAGGTGGCAACAAACACAATGTCCTTCCAACGACCGTCTCCATGCGAACCCCCAGCCCCAAAGGCTTTGACACAAACTCACCACAGGCACAGAAGTGTATGGACAAACCGAATCTGAGGTCACCATGGGACCAGAGCAACCGGGACACCGAATCAGAGTCTTTTTGTTTTGACTGTATGATGATCAATGGTGATGAGGATGATGTAATGATGTTAGTTAGTTAGTTAGTTCTTCAGTTTAACGTCCTTCCACTTAATAGTGATATCAGACGGGAAAGTGTATATGAGTGAGTGAGTGTGTGTATGGAGGGGGTGGGAGGGGGTTGGGGTTGGGATGAGCACATAGCTAAATTTCTGCATTAAACAACTATAAGAATCCAAAAATTAAAACAATAGAACAAGAATAATAAAAAGAAAGAAATAACATGTAATGATGTAATGATGCTGCTATGGAAGTGCACCCGCTTTGAGACTACTTGACAGGGCTGTACTCTACGCCTACCGTCATAACATATCCCGGTGTCAACCGGGGCCCAAGAGCTACAGACACCTGCAGTGTTGGTGAGGTAATTTGAGCAACACTCTCAAACTCGCATCCCTAAAGTGGATGGAGCTCGACTGAGTTGTCCCAGTCTTCCCACTAAGCCCACAGAACACTCACTCTGGGTAGGAGCCGGCTGGAGTCTGAAAAATCTCTATGACTCTTATGGGATACGAACCCGCGACCTTCCAGTCCGAAATCCAAGGCGCTAACCACTGCGCCACGGCGGCTGGTAAATGCTCAAGACTCAGTAGGAGCCAGAAGGAGCCTGGACCAATCCTACAATGATCAGCAAGACCCTGGTCCAAGATGGGAGAAATGAGGTCCTCCGCCAGAATACGATTTTGTGATTGTTATTGTCTATTACCCGTCTGTTTGTCTGTCTGTCTGTCCGTCTGCCCCTCTCATACGCACAGATGCACATATGTATGCGCCACACACACACACACACACACACACACACACACACACACACACACACACACACACACACCACACACACACCCGTGCATGTATGCACGCGCAGACGCGTTCGCACACACACGCACGTACATGCAAAACACGTATACACACACAATATATACATGGATATGTCTGGCAATGCTTGTTTCATCACTGTTATCCACCTATGACAGGCCCGTTGGCTGTTTATGATGAGAAAGAAGTTGTAAGTGGTTACCTGCAATTGTTCCCCCCCCCCCCCCCCTGAATTTTCTCATATATGTATATATGTATTTATATATACCGTAAAATCCCTAGCATACGCCCACCCACCCCTGTGCACTGATGTAGGGCAAAATTGGGTGGGCGTTTGCTAGGGATAGACCCCTTTGCACAAAGTAATTGTTGTGCTCAACCGTGTAATTGAGTGAATACCCCGAATATATGTAAATTAGGTCGTGTAAGTAGAAGTGAAGGAAAATAGAAAAAAAAGGGACTTTGAGGCAAAGAAGGCCAACGAGTTCCATTGCTTTCCGTTGTAGGTCCTTGTTTCGCAATCAGATCTTTCATCTTCCAGATAATGCAGTACACCTTGGTCGACATGTTCAGATCTAACTGCTGGTCCTTTTGACAGGTTCCGTTTTTGTTTGTCTTTTCCCTACTGCTGTTCAAGTCTATCTCTGTTTTCACTCCATTCCCTGATCCTCCTTCTATCCACAGAAAAATTCATAGGCACACTCCGAAACATTCCCACCTGTTTTGTTATCCAGATACTGGAGAGTTTCCAATTTGGAAGATACATTGTAACACTGTCACTTCAGCATTTTGCAAAAATGGCACAGAGAGATTCAAGAACCAACTTCCGGCCATCAGGAAGCCTCCTCAAAGTACTGGTACATCACTGACAGACAAAAAACGTCAGTGGAAAAAGCATGACGTAATTTTAAGTCACTTTGTTGGGGAAGTGTGGGAGTGAGGAGAGGGGACAAAGAATAAGACAAAAGGAAAGAAACAGGAAAAGGTAAAGAAGGGGGAAAAGAGACTTTTAGAACAATCTGCACAAATTCTAGTGAAAGTGAGCATAGTCTCTTTGAAAAAAGCAGGGTGGGCGTTTGCTAGGTAGTTACCCCGTGCACAACTTTTGGCCCAAAGTGGGGGGTGGGCGTTTGCTAGATGGTGGGCTTATGCTAGGGATTTTACGGTATATATATATATATATATATATATATATATATATATTATATATATATATATATATATATATATATTCCCGTTTGGGCCCAAAGCTTTTCCCCCATCCATTAGACCTGAGTGGTGGTCTGGGTGCTAGTCTTTCGAATGAGACGATAAACCAAGGTCCCGAGTGTTACATATCTTTATGTGGTGCACGTAAAAGAACCCACGGCAACAAGGGGGTTGTCTCTGGCAAAATTCTGTAGAAAAAACCCCACTCTGATAGGAAAACAAATACAGTTGCATGCAGGAAAAAGAAAAAACAATGGGTAGGTGCTGCACTTTGTGGCAACGCACTCTCCCTGGAAAGCAGCACGAATTTCAGGCAGAGAAATCTGCTGTGACATGAAGTGGTACAAAATACAAATACAAAGCACTTGCTTTCGACCTATACAACACACAAGCATGCAATAACAGTTAATTTGTTTTAGGAAATTCGAATGTAAACACACATACAGGCGCAGGCGCACACACTCTCACACGCAACCCCCCCCCCCCCCTCCCACACACACGTGGGAACCAAGAAAGCAGAAAATAGAAAAGAAGGAGAAGAAGACAAAGAAAAAAATTCTCAAAATCACGATCTCTAAGGGGAACTTGTGGAGTCATATCAGAGTTGTTCGCTCAGTGGGAAGACTTAGACCCGTATTAGAGTTGTTTGCTCAGAGGGAAGATTTGGAGCCATATTAGAGTTATTAGCTCAGAGAGAATAATATATGTACACACACACACACACACACACACACACACACAAGATTCAAGATTCAAGATTTAATTCGCCTTTGACCCCTCTTGGGGCATGGAGGATTTCAAACAAACAAAATCAACTGTAACATATATAATTTGCATTAATAGAATACGTTCATACACAGAATTTTTCACAGAAATAAAAATATAGTCAACCTTTTCATTGATATCATGCAACTTTACTCTTAACTATGAATTTGCTAAGTTTTAATAACATATTTTTATCAGAAGATAACAGATTACAAAATGTGAACATGGATCTTGGATACAAATATTCATGAGGTAGGACATTCTTCCGAAGCTCAGAAAACTTTGGACATTCCATTATGAAGTGAAACTCATCTCCTATCGTTTTCATGTTACATTGTATACAAAGACGATTTTCGCGCGGAATGCCGTTGACCCGTCCTGTTTCAATCGGTAAAGAATGGTTGATACACCTGAATCTAAATAATGAAATCACATTGTTATATGGCAACTCACCAATGTACTTTTCCCTCTTAAAACATTTTTTGTAATTACGATAAAATATACATTTATTACTTCTTTGCAGTTCTTCTAACCATGACTTTACAAAATTATCTTTTAAAGCCTTAATGACGTTAGGCATAAACTATCTTTGTTTACAAAAGTCTGTGTTTCCCATACACAGTCAAACCCTGTTTCTATTAAAATTTTATGAACTTTTTTATCCATTCTGAGCAATACACACTCTTTGTATATAAATCATACAATATATGATATAATTTTGAAGAAGATTTGTCAGAATTGTCAGTAATAATATTAGACCAAAATTTAATTAACCTTGCACCAATCAGAACAGACAGGGGGTATATTCCAGTTTCACCATATATCAGATTAGTCATTGTGCTCCTTTTAAGTCTGAAGAGGTGTTTCAAAAACTTCAGTTGCAATTTTTCCAAAATAGCAATATTTTCATAACCCCAAATTTCACAGCCGTATAACAATACTGGAACAACCATTGTTTGATAAAGATCGAGGACAACATCAACTGGAATATTTTGATTTCTACTCATCTGCATCAAGGAAAATATTGCTTTTTGTGCTTGCTCATATATTGTTTTCTTACCTTTGCAAAATTTACCGTTTTGACTAAAAATTATGCCTAGGTATTTATAAGAATCAACAATACTTATACATTTGCTTCCAAATCTATATCGCATTTTCTGGCTTTTCTTAGCATTGAATATAATTATTTTTGTTTTATCAATGTTAACATCCAATTTCCACTCCTGGCAGTATCTACAAAAAGTGTTAAGAGCTTTCTGGAGCAGAGTCTGCTAGTAAAAGCGTGTCATCTGCGTACAAAAGATCTAACAACTTCAGGTAATTGCATAGTTCGACATCAGCTATTTCAATATTTAAATAATTACAATTATTTTTAATGAGATAACTTTCTAAATCGTTTAGATATAATGAAAAGAGAACAGGAGATAAATTTTCTCCTTGTCTGACACCCATACAACAGCGAAAGTAATCGGACGTTTCACCATTAAGAAAAACACAAGACTTAATTTTATCGTACATGTTAACAATGACTCGAAAAACTTTACCTTGAATTCCATGCAACAATAATTTGTACCATAACCCTTCTCGCCAAATGGAATCAAAAGCCTTTGTAAAGTCAATAAAGGCACAAAAAAGTTTTCTTTCTTTTTGGATAAATATCAACTAATGTTTTCAATACAAAAGCGTGATCTAAAGTCGAATGGCCTTGTCTAAAGCCTGCTTGATTTTCTAACAATAATTTATTTGTTTCTATAAAACTGTTTAA
>JASPKP010001910.1:0-25671 GCA_030674155.1 Stramonita haemastoma | reverse complement strand
TGGATCTGTCCTTCTTCTGGGACTGTTGCTTGAATACTCCTTAGGTCCACTTGTCTGTGGTTTTGTCATTGCCACTTGCTTTGTATGAGTAGGTGATCTGGATTGCATTGCTTCCAAGCTTTGAAAATAGTTCATCACCTTCCTGATGGGTACTGTCAAAATTGGTGTCCCTCTGCATCTTCACTAAAACAACTATCTTTTCTAAGCCCGATAGATGGACCTGTGACTCGAGCTTCAATCTGAGGCTCTGTGATGTTAGCAGTGTTACTTATCTTGTCATCATCACTTGTGGCTGTCTTGTCTCTGTCTTGGTCATGCATGTAAAGATTTTTCTCAGTCACTTTGTCTTGTAGGGAGTCAACACTGCCAGAGCATTCAGCATGTAAAAGATCTTCCCTGTTTCTAAGTGCGTGTTGAGAATTATGGTCAGTTTTGTTGGCATTGTCTCCTAAAGAAACCAAGCTGTTCCTAGTGCTCCTGTGATTTCCATTTGAAGGTTTTGGGCACCTTTTGGAGGCCTCTGTGTTCACTGCACTAGGTTTTTTAAAAGAATCTTTCATTTGGACGATTCTCCTGTGGTCCATGTCATTTTGTTCCGTCGATCTACCAGTTTTTACTGTACCACTGTAAGACAGAACATTTGGAACCAGTGACACAGATGTCATTTTTCTATGGTCCTGCCATCTGGATTGATTCAAGCCTCTGGATCTGTCTCTTATTCTGGGACTGTTGCTTGAGTACTCCTCTAGGTCCACTTGTCTGTGGTGTTTGTCATGCCACATGCTTTGGTATTGATTAGGTGATCTGGATGCATTGCTTCCAAGCCTTGAAAATAGATCATCACCTTCCTGATGGGTACTGTCAAATTGGTGTCCCTCTGCCTGTTGTCTGTCCTTTGCTGAAAACTTCTTAGTCTTGTAGTCTTTTGCATGCCAGGCATTCCCCTTTGTGTTGAAAGCTGCAAGTTTGCCAGCCTGTACTTGTGGCCAGCCATTTTCTTTGTGGCTGCTACTGAAAGACCTGGTCTGCTCCTTGTCATGCACATACAACTTTCCACCATGAATGTGTGCAGTCTTGCCTTGACCCCAGTGAAAATCAAGTAGGTCCCGCTGGCGTGTGGTTAGGTCAGCAGTGACCCAAATACCACTCATTCTTAGATTATCTTGGAGCTCTTTATCACACAGAACAGCCATCTTGTCAGTCCAGTGGCAAAACTGTACAAGTATGGGCCGGGGTTCTTCACTGTGATGGCGAGGTCTGCCAATGCGGAATGCCCTGGCAATGTCTATTTGTTGCCAGCTGGGTGAAGTTGAATGGTTGTTCAGTACATCCACAATCACCTGGCTTGTTGCATGTTCATCTTCCCACCTCTGCTCCTTAACACCCATAAACCTCAGGTTTAAAGCTCTGACATCCTGTTCAGTAGACTCCAGTTTTTTTTTCAAGTGCCTCTATCCTGTCTAACATTAATGCTTTGTCTTCTTTGAGTTCTTTAAAATCTTCTGTATGCACAAGTACAGTGTCTTTCAGTTGACTGACTTCAGTAAAGAAACGTGCAAAACTGTCTTCTAGATTACAAAACTTTTCATCAATATTGTTTTTTATTTCTGCCAAAAGCAGCTGTAATTCTTGCTGCATCTGCTCAAATCGAAAGTCAATAAAATACAGCAAGTCGCCTTGAGGCAGAGTAGACATTTTTAAAGATCACCCTTACCGACTGGGGAGCGGACAGGAGAACACTGCTGCACGTCTACAGGGTGCTGGTGTGCTCCAAACTGGACTATGAATGTCAGGTGTACGACTCGGTGAGGCCTTCATACCTAAAAGCTCTGGATCCTATCCACCACCAGGGGCTCCGGATCTGTCTTGGAGCGTTCCAAACGACACCGGTGTACAGCCTGTACGCGGAAGCGGGAGAGCCTTCTCTAAAAAATCGCCGTCTTAAACTGACTCTGAACTATTACATGAAGCTTTATTCAGAGTACAACAACCCGGCATATGATTGTGTTCTGAACCCCCGGTTTCAGGCCAAGTTTGAGAAATCGCCCTCTGCCACTCCGCCTTTCGGCATTCAGATCCTACCCCATCTCTGGGAGGCGGGTATCAATTTGGGTGTCATCTGCAACCTTCCCAAGTTCCCAGAGATGCCTATGGGGATGGTGGAAACCCCGGCTGTCCGTTTTGATCTTGCCGCTCACAAGATGTCACCAGCTCCATGGCGTACCGGGTCTTTTTCCGAGAACTCTTTATGTTGTATCCATCCTACATCAGGGTTTTCACTGACGGGTCCAAGTCAGAGGAGGGGGTGGCCTGCGCCGCCTTTTGACCCACCATCAAGGAGTCGGTGCTTTCAGAGCACCTGCCTTTGGATGCCTCGGTGTACACGGCCAAACTGAGCGCTCTCGTCTTGTCCCTGCAACTGATCCGGCGATCAGGAAAGAAAGACTTCTTAGTCTACACAGACTCGCTCTCTGCTCTGGAGGCTATTGCTTGCAGGAACGTAAACCACCCTAAGCTTCAGGAGTTCTACGAACTTTATACTTCCTTGAGATGGGACGGGTGTGACGTGGTTTTGGTGTGGGTCCCGGGGTATGCGGGCATTCGGGGCAACAAAACGGTTGACCGACTCGCCAGGCGTGCCACGGAGCAGGAGGTTTCCAGGTCCACGGTGCCGTTCACAGATCTGAAACCTTAGAGCGAACAATACGCGCACTCCCTCTGGCAGGAGGAGTGGATTGCTCAGATGGACAACAAACTTTTTCGGATCCTTCCCAACCTGAAAAAGGTTTTCCCTCTGTGTGTCAAAAACCAAAGGAAGGCGACAGTGCTCACCAGGATACATACGGGTCATTCTCACATCACTCACGTTCACTTGCTGAAAGGCGAGGGAACCCCATGGTGCGTGACTTGTGACGTGCGGGTAACCATCAGGCATCTGCTCCTGGAGTGTCGGGATGTTCAGGATATTAGGCACAAGCATTTTACGGCGGACTCCCTAAAGATCCTCTTTCAGGATGTTCCACGGATACCATTTTTAACTTCCTGAGAGAATTGGGCTTTTTTTTCGTCTGATATGAGTGAAAGTGGTATGGTTGTTCTCTAAGGACAAGGTTGTTTTAAGGAATCTGGTTTTGGTTTTATCTCATTTTAAGTGTGATCCATGTGGGTTTTCCCATGACGCGGTGGCCGTCCTGGGCTGACCCTTATGGTTAGCCTGGGCGTCGATACAAGCAAGGACAGTTGAGTTGGTTCTATACCCTGTTTTAAACTGTACATAGTTGCACACTTTTAATACGAGTTTTATAATGTAACGAGGTGATAGCCCTGATATGGCCTATGTGGTTGGCGGGGCTATAATCAACATAACAAGGGTTGCCTGCCAGAAGCGGCTATTGGCCACTTTTTCACTTTTTCAGTTTTTGGTATGTGGAGACTCTTTATAGCGTATACTTTACTGTTACAATAAGCCATGTGGCTGTGATTGATTTTTAAGAAGTTATTTACAAAAACCATTCGGTTCATCAAAGTTCTCACCCATCCCCACCCTGCCTGAAATGCCCAGAACACGATAGCCGCTACTGGCAATGCAAAATTCATCTACTTCTGATTTCAATTTTCCTCCCCAAAATGTCTATCTGGGGATGATCGAAGCAGGTAGAGGCAAAGTGGCTACAGGCTACATTGTTTTGACCCTGAACAAACCGGCCAATTGTACATGATTACTGCTGGCGATTGCAAAAGAGGGGGGTTCTGTAAATGATAGTCTGTAATCTAATAACAGAGGGATGTGGCAGCAACATCCTGCTTACAGAGGAACTATACAGGAAGACATAATTTTTTAGACTTCCATTTTCATCTGCGTTTGCACAGGAAGAAGACTGCTGGTAATGTTTAAAATTAAGGACTTTTAATACCATAGTTTGTTTAAGTTCTTGTTTATACAAACAAAAGTCGAAATATAATAGTACTCATCGTTACAGTGTGCAATTTGCGCAATATAACGTTTGAATTAATGTCATTTGGAACAAAATATTGCTTAATAATGCGATTATGCTGGAAATAATTAAGAATTTAGTAAGAAGCTTTCTTGGCAAACTTTTGTATTTTTTCTTATTTTAGTTTGAGTTGTTCAGTTCCCTTTCCATGATAAACAAATGCATATGGGTTTGCAATTGGGCTTAGGACTGACAAGGGACAGATGAAACTATTGGACGTCAAGTTGGGTTCTTTCAGATTCTTTATTATTTAAGGGGGTGGAGGTGATTTTTGTTGTTATTGTTTTTCTTCGTTTGTTCGTTTTATTTCTTGTATCATATGCAGAGACAGTCAAAGGTGCACGCACACACACTAACACACACAACACTAACACCCACCACCCCCACCACCCCACACACACACATGCACAACACACGCACACACACTAACTCATACACACACATACACACACAGGCATGAACGCACACATATACATGCACACATATACACGCACACGCACGCAACGCACACAATACAAACAACACGCACAACCACTACACACACACACACACCACACACACACACACACACACACTACACTCATACACACACACATTCACACACACACGCGCGCGCACGCGCGTGCGCGCACACACACACACACCACACACACACACACACACACAGAAAATAAAATAAAGAAATAAGTACTTACACACAAAGAAAAAATGTTTGAATCACACCCACCCCCTCCATTCCTCTTCCCCACTACCTTATAGAAAGGAAGTGTTCCACTTGGCTGGACAGTGTAAGTTGCTTAGGTCAGAGGTTTTAAAGAGGGATTACTGTTTTCTTGTTACTTTCTCTCCATCAGAGAGTTGATTCAACTGCTAATTTGACACAGCTTTTTAACACATCACCTAGGTATACCTAGGTCCCATTCTAACCCATCACTTAGAGGTGAGGCAGCTGGCATTTCCTCCTGTCAATGTTGAGAGCCCAGTGGAGGTGATATCAAAGGAAGTGGCAAGCCCAGAGTTAAGCCCTGCTGTTACCTGTGCTGGGGTGTGGCAAGTCTAGCCTTAACAGGTCAAGTGGCTAAAGATGGCATAGGTGTCCACAGTATCCTAGGAGATAATTCCCCCACCCCTCTATTCATCTCACCCTGCCTCTCCTATCAGGTAAATAAGGGGGGGTTGTTGTGTAATTAGCTAATAAATGGTCTTAGTTATACTGTGTGCGTGCCTACCTGCGTGCATGCGTGTGTGCACGTGCATGTATGCGTGCGTGCGTGTGTGTGTGTTTGTGTGTGTATGTGTATGTGTGTATGAGTGTGTGTGTGGTGTGTGTGTGTGTGTTTGTGTTGTGTGTGTGTGTGTGTGTGTGTGTGTGTGTGTTG
This sequence comes from Stramonita haemastoma, assembly GCA_030674155.1. Lineage (NCBI taxonomy): Eukaryota > Metazoa > Mollusca > Gastropoda > Neogastropoda > Muricidae > Stramonita > Stramonita haemastoma. The sequence goes on along the minus strand of JASPKP010001910.1, from coordinate 20,297 downwards.
TGTGCGCGCGTGCGTGTGTTTGTGTGTGTGTGTGTGTGTGTGTTTGTGTATGGTTTGTGTATGTGTGTGTGGTGTGTGTGTGTGTGTGCGTGCGCGCGCGCGGCGCTGCGTGTGTGTCTGTGTGAGTGTGTCTGTGGTGTGAATGAGTGTGTGTGTATGTGTTTGTGTTTGTGAGTATGAGTAAGAGGTATCACCATGGAAGCAAAAGAATAATTACATCTTCAATTTAAATAGGAATAAACGAAATCAAGGCAATAGAAAAACTGATATAACAGCAAACATATGAGACAGAAAACATGACATCAAACAAAATTATGAACTTACAAAATTAATATTTGCATGACAGATTTGATAAACAAACATAAAATTGGGAGAGGAGAGAGAGAGAGAGAGAGAGAGAGAGAGAGAGAGAGAGAGAGAGAGAGAGAGAGAGAGAGAGAGAGAGAGAGAGAGAGAGAGAGGTCAACCTTCTTTCTCAGAGTTAAAAAAATCGGAAATATGAAGTGATAGACTTGTGTATGCGTTTTGGGGTTCATAAATACTGCTTCTTGATCTCCTGTGTTTTCTGAGAGCAAATTTTGTTTCAATTTTCTGAAATAGCTGCTTCTCGCGGTCCCAAATTTATACAGTCAGTGATGTAAAACAACGGTAACAAAGACTTAAACCACATTTCATGGTCCCAGAAGCTGTCCAGCCCTCCCTACGGTAATTGCCCGACGCCAAGTCCTCACTTCCGGCGGTAAAGCAGCTGGCAGGCTGGAGGATTGCCCAACACACTTCAAGTAGACAGCCCGTTCAGGCAACCTTAGTTAATTTTACTTTCCCGCCACAGCCCAATGCCTGTGCCGCCCTTAGCAGGTTCGGTAATCAGGGCGGGCTATTTTCGTTTCACTTATCTTTCCAGGGGTGGGGGTATGGGTATTTGATACTGTACCCCCTGTGGCAGGGTTGAGGTCTGGTGTTACAACATCCCGCTATCTCTAAGGAAAGTGACTGAGCAAAACATATCCTCTCCTTTCCAGGTGTAGTGATCGCTGAGGGGGCCCCTGTCTGGTAACGGGCAGATGGTCACTTGCAATGGCCTCTCCTACATTACTGTGCCCGTAGCAACACCTTCCCGTGGTGCCCCCTGTTCTCACTGAGCTAGCTACGTCATGGCGCGACCGAGTACTCAGCGGTATAACTGGGTCAGGAAGGAGAGCTGGCCCCCTTACGTGCGGCACGCATGGCCCACCGTGGTGTGGATACACCCTGGTGCCCACGCACCAGCCTCCCAGCTATGGGCAAATAGTGAAGACTAAAATACCCTGCTGGCAGGCCTAAAGAATTAAGGGCTGGTGCATCCCTAATATATGGCTGGCTGAGCCTTCAACCACCAGTTGTAAATCTGACTACAACCCGAGGACCTCGCTGTCACCGTCCCAACTTGCTGGGCCATGGCAGATGAACCGCGAGTTTAAAGGGTGGTACTGTGCGCACTGTCTCTCACCTTAAAAATCCTATGGACAAGTCCACGTCCCCCCCTCATCCTCCCTTTTTCCTACTATCCCCAAGCCCTGTAGCAATGGGAAAGGGGCAAATGCGGCGGGTGAAAGATGTCACTGGAAGCCACAGTTCCAATCCTGCATGCAGGCGATTCAGGAGTATGGGTCGTCTGATTGTTGACCTGAGGATGACAACATCACCCGGCAGCACCCTGAATGACCAAGGAGCACTCTTTAGGGATAGCACTGCTTGCTCCACATGGAGAGGGGCCTAGAAAAGGTAGCCTAACAAAAGCTCATCCTCATATCACCCAGTTGGCTAGTGGCGGTCAACGGGCATCTTTCCAAGCGGTCGAGCAACAACAAAGTCAAAGTCAAGTGGCTCCACACCTGCCTCCAAAGGTGTGACAGGTCTCAAACTGGCATGCTGGAACATCAGAACCATGCTAGATACAGTAGATAGCAACTTTCCTGAACGATGCTCTGCTTTAGTTGCACACGAACTCTCTCGACTAAATATCAACATAGCAGCTCTTAGTGAAGTCCGTTTCCCAGATGAAGGTAGCCTCAAAGAACACGGCGCCGGTTACACCCTATACTGGTCAGGCAAGCCCCAATCCGAACGACGCCTTTCAGGTGTAGGCTTCATGATCAAGAACACCACTGCCTCAAAGCTGGAGAACTTACCAACAGGTCATTCAGACCATATCATCTCCATGCGTCTGCCACTGGAGAACAAGCAGCACATTACTCTCTTCAGTGTGTATTCCCCGACTCTTCAAGCAGACCCTGCAGACAAGAACAAGTTCTACTGTGACCTGCGCAGCCTGGTAAGAAACACCCCTGCAGACGACAAGGTCATTATCCTTGGGGATTTCAATGCTAGAGTTGGCCGAGATTCAGAAGCCTGGAAGGGAGTTCTGGGGAAACATGGAGTTGGGAATTGCAATGACAATGGGCGTCTCCCGTTAGAGTTCTGCACTGAACTGCAGTTAATCATCACTAACACAATCTTCCAGCAGAAGGACAGTCTAAAAACAACTTGGATGCATCCTCGGTCCAAACATTGGCACCTCATAGACTACGTCTTAGTGCGCCAGAAAGACCAAAGTGATGTCTTGCACACCAGAGTGATGCCCAGTGCAGAATGCCACACAGACCACCGCCTCGTGCGACGCAACTTCAGCCTTCACATCAAGCCCAAGCCAAAACGAGGAGGTCCCCCCAGAAAGAAACTCCAGGTTGGCAGCTTCAAGTCTGCTGAAGTGAAAGCTGACCTACTGTCCAACCTCCAGTCAAAGCTGGAAGTCGAGGACTGCCCCCCTGACCCCTGTCCAGAAACGCTCTGGACCCGCGTAAAAACTACCATCCTGCAGACCTCTGCAGAGGTCTTGGGCTTTTCCACTAAGAAGAACAAGGACTGGTTCGACGAAAATGACCAAGAAATACAAGATTTGCTGGCGAAGAAGAGAAGTGCCCACCAGGCTCACCTTGCACAAACATCTTGTCCAGCAAAGAAAGCTGCCTTTCGTCTTACATGCAGCAACCTCCAGCGCCAGCTTAGAGTTATCCAAAATGAGTGGTGGACTAACTTCGCCCAGAAAACTCAGCTCTGCGCTGACACAGGTGACTACAGAGGTTTCTACAAAGCTTAAAAGGTAGTCTATGGACCCTCTCACCAAGTGTTGAGTCCTTTGCGCAGCTCTGACAGCCAGGCACTTGTCACAGACAAGATGTCCATATTGAACCGCTGGGCTGAACACTTTCAAATCCTCTTCAGCGCTTATCGCACTGTTGATGACGCAGTGATCCAACAGATCCCACAGCAACCAGTGAAAGAAGAACTGGGTGAAGCCCTAACCCTGGAAGAGGTAACCAAAACCATAGAACAACTGAAGAGTGGGAAGGCTGCAGGCGTCGACGGTATTCCACCAGAATTATGGAAAAACGGGGGTCAAACACTGCACTGCAAGCTCCATGAATTTTTTGTTTGCTGCTTGGAGCAGGGAAAGCTACCACAAAACCTTCGTGATGCAATCATAATCACCCATTACAAAAACAAAGGGGAAAAATCAGATTGCTCCAACTACAGGGGGATAACTCTTCTCTCCATCGTAGGCAAAATCCTTGCAAGAGTTCTCCTCAACAGACTAGTACCTGCTATTATAGAACACCACCTCCCTGAGAGCCAGTGCGGCTTCAGAGCTAACAGGGGTACCACTGACATGGTCTTCGTGCTCAGACAACTTCAAGAAAAGTGCTGCGAACAGAACAAGGGACTGTACATCACCTTTGTTGATTTAACCAAGGAATTTGACACTGTGAGCAGGAAGGGCCTGTGGCAGATCATGGAGCGTCTTGGTTGTCCCCCAAAGTTTCTCAGCATGGTGATTCAGCTACATCAAGACCAGCGTGGCCAGGTCAGAAACAGCAACGACCTCTCAGAGCCTTTTCCAATCACAAACGGGGTGAAGCAGGGCTGCGTCCTTGCACCAACCCTCTTCACTATCTTCTTCAGCATGATGCTTCAGTGGGCCGCAGAAGATCTTGATGACGAAGACGGAGTTTTCATACGCTACTGCACTGATGGCAGCCTATTCAACCTGCAGCGTCTTCAGGCCCACACCAAAACCCTGGAGCAACAAATTTGAGAGCTACTTTTTGCTGATGATGCTGCCCCTGTAGTCCACACCAAAACCGCCCTGCAGCATGTAACATCCTGTTTTGCAGAGGCAGCCCAGCTTGTCAGCCTGAAGAAGACAGAGGTTCTCTACCAGCCCGCACATCAGATAGCGTACCACCCACCTCACATTACAATTGGTGAGACAGAACTGAAGACAGTCCATCAGTTCACCTACCTGGGATGCACAATCTCCTCTGATGCAAAGATTGATAAAGATGTAGACAACAGACTGGCAAAGGCAAACAGGGCTCTGAGTCATGGGTCACATACAGACACCACCTGCAAATTCTGGAACGCTTCCACCAACACTGTCTCCGCTCCATCCTCGGCATCCACTGGAGCAACTTTACCACAAATGCTGAGGTGCTGGAGCAAGCAGGGATCACCAACATTGAGGCCATGTTGCTGAAAACGCAGCTACGCTGGGCAGGGCATGTCTCTAGAATGGAGGACCATCGCCTACCGAAGATGGTTCTCTACGGTGAACTTTCCCCTGGACACCGCAACAGAGGCGCGCCAAAGAAGAGATTTAAAGACTCTCTGAAGAAATCTCTGTCAGCCTGCCTCATAGACCATAACCAGTGGTCAGTCCTTGCTGCTGACTGGCAGGCCTGGCGACACACTGTGCATCAATCGGTCTCCTCCTTTGAGGACAATCGCAGAGCGGCCCTTGAGGAGAGGTGAATGAGGAGGAAAAACCGTGTACCCCCTACATCAACCCCAGAATTGACTTTCCCCTGCAGCCGCTGCAGCCGAGTTTGTTTGTCATGCATTGGACTGAACAGCCACCAGCGAGCCTGCACCAGACATCGACAGTGCCCTTAATCTTCGTTCGCGAAGTCCAGCCATGATGATGATCATCTTTTCAACTTGGTTAGCTCCTACTGTGGTTGAACAAAAGGTGTTATTCAATAAAAACAATACTTGTTACCATCGAAACTTCAGATATTTTAAGGCAAATATATGTGACAAAATAATTCTCACACGCTAAAGGATACAGCATAAAAGGCACAAAGCCCACAGTGATGTGAAACTTTCAAACGCAATTTTCTCGAAACTACCTCGAACCACGATAGCCGCTTCGGGCAGGTAACCCTTGATAATTGGATTGGATTGGTCTTTCAGTTGACTGACTTCAGTAAAGAAACGTGCAAAACTGTCTTCTGGATTACAAAACTTTTCATCAATATTGTTTTTTATTCCTGCCAAAAGCAGCTGTAATCCTTGCTGCATCTGCTCAAATTGAAAGTCAATAAAATACAGCAAGTTGCCTTGAGGCAGAGTAGACATTTTTAAAGATGACTTTTCAGGTGCCTGTGTTTGAATGGCAGTCCCAAACCACCACTACACAACACACTAGTGTTCACAACACAGTGTCACAACACACATCAGAGTTGCTATGTTTAACATGTAGTGAAAAGACGTGTGAACATCAGGAACTAAGCACGTGCAACTTGGCTCCATCAACATTGAAGAGGGTAGACTGATGCTGATGCTGAGTTGCTGTTACTGGAGTGTGGAATATATTTTCATCTTTATATTATGTAAATATTCAAATGTTAATTAAAGAACATTCACTGACCTTTGCAGCATCTTGATAGCATGTTTAGGTGCACAATTACATTATACATACGTCAGCCATATTTCAACAAGAAAACAGCACTCACTGTCCACACTTCAGCATAAAGTGAGAGAGCCGATCTGCAGGTCCTCCACTTGCCACTGTATCCTTCAGCCCCAGAGAGAGAGAGAGAGAGAGAGAGGAGAGAGAGAGAGAGAGAGAGAGAGGAGAGAGAGAGAGAGAGAGAGAGAAGGACAAGCAAGGCAAGGCAAGGCAAGGCAAGGCAAAATTCTTTTATTCGAGGATAATAGATAAGCACTCATGTGCTTTTTTACATCCAGTCCCCGCCCCTTTCAGGGATAACATCAAGATAAAAAGACAGCCTCAACTAAAACAAAAACAATTATAATGATCCAATTACCAAGAGCAAACCACACCAAGTATCAAACAACAGGTAAGAAATAAGACAGAGATACAATATTAAGGTAATGTTATAAAAAAAAGGCACTCATTCAGAAACGAAAATAAGAAGTAAGAATCAATGATGATTTTGATTTGAATAATAAACAAGCAAACAAACAAAGAAACAAACAAACAAAAAAACCCCCAAAAAACAACAACAAAAAAACAACAACAACAAAACAAAACAAAACAAAAACAAACAAACAAAAAACAAAACAAAAAAAAAGGCGCAATGATTATAGATCAAACATGAGAATATGATGAGGTTAGATGACTGAAAACATCAATCCACCACCATCTATCATCAAAATATGTCCCATAAAACATAAGATTTTGATAAAGGGTGAGAAAGAGCAACAACAACAGGTAAGAAATAAGACAGAGATACAATATTAAGGTAATGTTATAAAAAGGCACTCATTCAGAAACGAAAATATGAAGTAAGAATCAATGAAGAATTTGATTTGAGTACAAAAAACCAAACAAAAACCAATCAAAGCAAAAAAAAAAAAAAATCAAAGAGCAAGCATGAGAATATGATGAGGTTAAATGACTGAAAACATCAATCCCGCCATCTATTATCAAAATAAGTCCCATAAAGCACAGTTTTTGAACAAAAAAACCCCTAACTCACACACACACACACACACACACACACACACACACACACACACACACACACACACACACACACACACACACACACACACAAAACACACACACACACACACACATACACATACCCATACACACACACACACACACACACACACACACACACACACACACACACCTCACTTAGTCTTATGATTATAGTCATAAGATCATCATAATCTGAGAGAAGTGAGGAGGGAGAGGGCAGATAGTTGGAGAGGGGAGAAGTGTGGTTTGTTATTTTTGATTCATCAAGTAGATTAGAAGGTGAGTTTTTAAGGTTGTTAATGATTGATGCTGTTTAATTGAGTCAGGGAGGGAGTTCCATAGCGTAGGGCCTGAGTATAGTAAGCTAGTTTTGAACAAGTCTATTCTTGGGATTGGGACACTTGGCTTTACCGTATTTCTGGAATGATTCATTGGGAATTTGTCTTTTAAGGATGTGGGGACATTTCCTGTCAGTATCTTAAACATCATGATGCCTTTGTTATATTTTAGTCTTTGGTGTAGGGGAAGGATATTTAACTGGGTATAATCCCCTTCTAGCAAGGTTGTTTTCTTCAGAAGGACCAGTTTGAGACCACGTTTATATAGACTTAGTAATGGTTTCATGATATTTGCACTGGCAGAGTCCCACAGGGTTGCAGCATAGTCTATTGAGGATTGTATATAAGCTTGAAAAAGCAGTTTCCTTGAATGAAAATCGAGAAAGTGTTTAATTTTAATCAACTGGTAGACTTTTTTGGACAAGTATTTGCATAGGTGAGATATGTGGTAGAACCAGCTGAGATTTTCATCAATTGTCACTCCTAGAACTTTGTGGTGAGAGGTCTGTTCGATTGCTTCCTTTTTTATGTGAATTGGAAATAGTTTATGAGGTAAATTTTGTCGCTTTTGTCTGGTAGTGATAAGCATGCATTTTGTTTTTGGGGGATGGATAGTCATGTGGTTCAGTTCAGTCCATTTGACAAGGTCGTCAGTGCTTTTTTGTAATAAGGTTGTGAGATAGTCAATGTCATTATGGCTCGTATGTATGGTTGTGTCATCTGCAAATAGTTCACATTTGGAATTGATATGTAGAGGAAGGTCATTTATGTATAATGAAAAGAGAATAGGGCCCAATATGGATCCCTGTGGTACTCCATAATGAATGGGCTTTAGTTTGGATGTTGATGTAGCTATTGAGACACACTGGTGCCTATTTGTAAGATATGAATCGAGTAGTCCTAGGGTTTTTGTAGAAATGTTATACAGGTTTAGCTTTTTAAGGAGAAGTTTGTGGTCAATTGTATCAAATGCTTTTTTGGAATCAACAAATAATACTCCACAAAATTTATTGTCATTGATGTTTGATAGCCAATTATCTACAAGACTGGTTAGTGCTGTATGACACGAGTGCTTTATTCTAAATCCAGACTGATTAGGATGAAGTAAGTTGTTGATTTCTGCATGACGGACTAAGTGTTTATTCATATGTTTTTCCAGTGGTTTTGAAAGGATCGGTATAATGGAGATGGGCCTATAGTTTGAAGGATCAGAAGTATCGCCAGACTTGTAGATGGGGATTACTTTAGAACATTTGAAGGCATTGGGGAAATAGTTCTTATCAAGGCAGAGGTTATATATATATGTTAGGGTGTCTGTGATAACTGGAGCTGATAATTTTAGTATACTGCTGTCTATTCCATCTAGACCACGCGTTCTTGATTGTTTGAGGTGAGTCAGATAGTTGTAGACCTCTGAGACAGACATGAAAGGTATGTGAAGTTTTGAAGGAATATGCTTTTCTTGGCAGTATTGTTTTAATTCATTAAGATCATTGGACTCTTGAGTTATCATTGCTAATTAGGTTGGGAGAAACATTGATGAAGTGGTTGTTAAGCTTTTCAGCGTCTTTGATTACATTTGATTTAGGAGTTGATTGATTGTTTGTTATTTGATTTATTGCTCGCCATACAGTCTTTGAATTTTGTTTGGAAGATAGTAGGTCTTGAAATTTTTTTTTTCACGCCGTTTTTGTGAGATTATGGCGTTTCTTAATTTTTTTGACCCATCATAATATTTGTGTTCTTTTAGAAGGTCTCTAAGATAACATGCTTCCTCTAGTTCCTTTGTGAGCCAAGGCGGTTTGGGGTTGTGTTTGATCCTAATGGTTTTAAATGGAGAATGTTTGTTATAGATAACAGTGAACGTTTTTATCCAAAACTCAATGGCTAAGTCTGGATCAGTAATATTGAAGGTTTTTGAGAGTGTGGAGTTGCATAAGTCTATGAGAAAAAGCTGTTCATTAAACTTTGCAAAGGAACGATAGGTTATAGTTTTATGGCCAGGTTTGGGAATTTTAGTTCCTTTTTTTGACCATGTGGCACAGACTGGGTAGTGATCGCTGCAGTTGTAGACAGGGACACAAGTTTCTATGATGTTTTCTGGGTTTGATACATAGATGTGGTCAATTAATGTGTTTGTGTAGACAGGTTCGAAGATTGTCGACAATAAGGGGGTAGAATGGGGGAGAAAGGGGAAGATTGTTGGATGACTTCAGGCACTCCACATCTCAAACGGTATTGATGGAGGCCACGCAGGGGTGTTATGGTAACACGTTTATTGTTTCATTTACCATAACAAAACAAACACACACCTGAAACAAATACAAAATTCAGGTAACTATCCACATTTAAAACACACACCTGAAACAAATATAAAATTCAGGTAACTATCCACATATCAAACCACACCTGAAACAAATACGAAATCCATGTAACTACTCATAATTAACCAGGTACATAGCTCATGAAAGGCACACATAGCAAATACTATTGTCGTCTATGGTCTAGCCGAGTATCAGAATAAAACTCCTTTCATCACCGACACCAAGATACCAAGTTAATCACAGGGAACCAACAGAGAGTATACAATTGTAAATAACAAATATTACAATTAACCAGGAAAGCCCTTTCCTCAGTACCCTCGACTGACATTATCATAAATAATGTCCAACAGAACTTAGTTTATGCTAAGATCTTTTCCACAACATTGGTTCCTATCAAACCTATGGATATCGTAGCACACGAGAGAGAGAGAGAGAGAGAGAGAGAGAGAGAGAGAGAGAGAGAGAGAGAGAGAGAGAGAGAGAGAGAAGACAGAAGACAGAGAGACAGAGAGACAGAGAGAGAGAGAGAGAGAAAGAGAGAGAGAGAGAGAGGGGGGGTAAGGAAGAGATTGAGCAGGCATAATCTAGCGTCACAAAATCACATACAAAATTAGCAGCTTTACGTGCATATGACTGACCATAATCACACATGGTTGCTGAAGCCCCCTAGTACAATAATAAAACAAGTATCACAAGGACCAAGCTAGTCCTTACTTTCAGACAACCTCCACAGTTTCCAACTCAACGTTGTCTATTCCAATTAAACTATACCATAATAGTTTAACACAATAACTTTGTATTAGTCCGCATTAATTTATCTGCGATCGCTGCGATTTATATAAACTTCGTCTCAGAATAACACGAAACCAAATCGATAAACATCCAGTCAATCGTAAAATAAACCCAAGCTCTCACAATTAAATAATAAAAATCTTACGATTCTCAACCAACTTCCGTGTGTCAAACAATACACACTCTCACGAAACCAAATCGATAATAAATCCAAACTCTCACAATCAATTAATAAAAGTCTTACGATTCTCAACCAACTTCTGTGTGAAACAACTACACACACTTTCACTGAACCAAATCCATCATTAAATTCTGTTAGTATAGGCGATCGAATTTATCAAAACTACTACTACCCTGATAAAACTAAACTACAATAAAAGAAAATGCTTCACTTACAGCTCAACCCAAAGAACGACTGCTGTATACTAGTGTCGTCACATCGTTGCCGCTACGGCCCACTAGTCGCCTTGCCGTCCGTCCTCTGGCTGTGGCAGGGAAAGGCTGAGTGACTGACCACTTCCCTTACTTACGCCAAACTTATCCTGCCCTAAAGTCTAGACCAATCATGTCCAGGGGGGTGCCAGCTGATCCAATGATTTCAAAGTTGAAATTCAAAAGAAACCAAGTCAGCAAAATTTCGACCACAACACCAAACTTGTTGAGCAATAACTAGCAGGGCAGACCTGTTAACTGTCGCCAGCTTGTCTCAAGTGGGCAGCCACGCTCGCCTGCCGACTCTCTGTCTCTAATCCTACCCATCCCGCTAACAAAGAAAAGTCCAAGTCGTGTACATGTAGACCTTACGCCAGCCCCTGTAACACTCTTAGAAGAGAAGGGGAAGGAGGAGAGGGGGGGGGGGGGGGAGGAGAGGGTTGTAGTCTAACCTAGTGTCTAGTTATAGTGTCTAAAGTGTACACTATAACACACTCCCCAAGCTTTAAAATGCAATGTCCTCATTGCATGTCTACTGTCCTCATCAACAACATAGCCTGACAGAGAAACTGAGAACCAACCAATCTATGAAACCTCTAAAACAAAACTCATGAAAACTCTCAGATTTCCCATCTAGGCCTGTACCAACTAGGCCTACTTCAAAACCACAATTCCACGACTGGCTTCAGAATTACAACACTAGATTTACCGAACAAAATACTATTTGCCATACTCATCATATTCCATCATCTTCCTCATAGCCTCCAGTGTTACCATTAACAAACACAAAAGTTCAATGGCAAATACCAACCAGCATAATCATGAAAACATATATGCAAAAATGACAGTAACATTCAAAATCAAACCATTTGCAACACAAAAGTAACATAAAAACATTCATTGTTACATCAACACATCCTGAAAGGAAAAGAACAAAACATTCATAGTTACTACAACTGCAAATGCCAACCTAGTAACTACAACCACACATCAACTAGCACATGCTGCAGCCCTGATAGGAATGCCATTTTTCCTACTTGCCATAAACCTATCTCTGCATGGCAAAGGCTCTTTCCTGAACCACTTTCCTCTGTCAGGAACCTTATGGGACAAACCCACATCAAGCCCTAAACATCCATGCCTTTCTTCTTTCAGATGAGACATGCCACCTTGTGAACTGCTTTTTGACAATTCACACGAAGATCTCACAGATCTTGTCTTAGTCACAGCTGTGGACACCTTTTCCCTTTGTCCACTACTTCTCCCTGATGGAGAACAACCAGAAACAACTGGTTTGGGTGAAATGGGCAGCAGCACCCATCCACCCTCCTGCGACTCATCCTCCATGCTAGAAGCTAGCAGAGGATCCATATCTGTCTTATCCAAAGACACAACATCAGTCAACAGTTCAAAACCCTTCACATCAACATTCTGGGGGTTTGAATCCCTCTGAACCGGGTTTTCTTTGGTAGGCTGGTTATTCTTTTTGTTTCGCTTTCTTTTCTGCCTACTCCGTTTCCTTTTCCTACATGGAAACTTGTCAACAGCAGCTAACATCGACTCTACAGACTCTTTCAGTGATTTCATCTTATCCTCTAACACTGATACTTGCTGCTGCTCAAGAGTCAAAGTCTTTTTGCTTTCCCTAGTCAAATTTTCTTGTTCTTCTTCCTCTTCTCTCAACCATCTCAACGCTTCATTCCTAATCTGGAAGAACGTGGTTTGAGGCTTCCTCCCTACCAAATGGCGCAATTCCCTTTTCAATGCTGGGTTGAAAAGTCCCTCAATAAACCTATCCCTTAACAGGTAATCAGAGAGGGCGTCTGCCTTCCTCATGTGGATGGACCTTTCCAGGTCCCTCAACACATGCGAGTAGTCCAGGACCGACTCTTCCGGCATTTGGTCCCGACTGTAAAAGACAGACAGGAGAGTGGTGACCCGTCGCCTGTCACCAAACACGGCCCTGAGGATGTTGATAATCTTCTCTGGGGTGTTGGTTTCCTCCAACGTGTGCAGCTGTATTTCTCTACGAGCCACTCCCTTCAGGTGGCTATAGATGTAGTATGCAGCTATCTCCTCTCTCATAGGATAGGCTGCCAGGACTCGCTCCACTTCCACAGAGAAGTCCTCAAATGACAAATCTGTCACTTCGCCAGAGAAGTACTGCAGTTCAGGCGGGGAAACCCATCTCGTCTCCTCGTATGCCATGGTAGTCGGCTGAGCTGTGTGTGTGTGTGCTACGGTAAAAAGAAACTGACCTGCCATCCTGCTCGCAGCGCCAATTGTAGACAGGTTCGAAGATTGTCGACAATAAGGGGGTAGAATGGGGGAGAAAGGGGAAGATTGTTGGATGACTTCAGGCACTCCACATCTCAAACGGTATTGATGGAGGCCACGCAGGGGTGTTATGGTAACACGTTTATTGTTTCATTTACCATAACAAAACAACACACACCTGAAACAAATACAAAATTCAGGTAACTATCCACATTTAAAACACACACCTGAAACAAATATAAAATTCAGGTAACTATCCACATATCAAACCACACCTGAAACAAATACGAAATCCATGTAACTAGTTACTACTCATAATTAACCAGGTACATAGCTCATGAAAGGCACACATAGCAAATACTATTGTCGTCTATGGTCTAGCCGAGTATCAGAATAAAACTCCTTTCATCACCGACACCAAGATACCAAGTTAATCACAGGGAACCAACAGAGAGTATACAATTGTAAATAACAAATATTACAATTAACCAGGAAAGCCCTTTCCTCAGTACCCTCGACTGACATTATCATAAATAATGTCCAACAGAACTTAGTTTATGCTAAGATCTTTTCCACAACATTGGTTCCTATCAAACCTATGGATATCGTAGCACACGAGAGAGAGAGAGAGAGAGAGAGAGAGAGAGAGAGAGAGAGAGAGAGAGAGAGAGAGAGAGAGAGAGAGAGAGACAGACAGACAGACAGAGAGACAGAGAGAGAGAGAGAGAGAAAGAGAGAGAGAGAGAGAGAGGGGGGGTAAGGAAGAGATTGAGCAGGCATAATCTAGCGTCACAAAATCACATACAAAATTAGCAGCTTTACGTGCATATGACTGACCATAATCACACATGGTTGCTGAAGCCCCCTAGTACAATAATAAAACAAGTATCACAAGGACCAAGCTAGTCCTTACTTTCAGACAACCTCCACAGTTTCCAACTCAACGTTGTCTATTCCAATTAAACTATACCATAATAGTTTAACACAATAACTTTGTATTAGTCCGCATTAATTTATCTGCGATCGCTGCGATTTATATAAACTTCGTCTCAGAATAACACGAAACCAAATCGATAAACATCCAGTCAATCGTAAAATAAACCCAAGCTCTCACAATTAAATAATAAAAATCTTACGATTCTCAACCAACTTCCGTGTGTCAAACAATACACACTCTCACGAAACCAAATCGATAATAAATCCAAACTCTCACAATCAATTAATAAAAGTCTTACGATTCTCAACCAACTTCTGTGTGAAACAACTACACACACTTTCACTGAACCAAATCCATCATTAAATTCTGTTAGTATAGGCGATCGAATTTATCAAAACTACTACTACCCTGATAAAACTAAACTACAATAAAAGAAAATGCTTCACTTACAGCTCAACCCAAAGAACGACTGCTGTATACTAGTGTCGTCACATCGTTGCCGCTACGGCCCACTAGTCGCCTTGCCGTCCGTCCTCTGGCTGTGGCAGGGAAAGGCTGAGTGACTGACCACTTCCCTTACTTACGCCAAACTTATCCTGCCCTAAAGTCTAGACCAATCATGTCCAGGGGGGTGCCAGCTGATCCAATGATTTCAAAGTTGAAATTCAAAAGAAACCAAGTCAGCAAAATTTCGACCACAACACCAAACTTGTTGAGCAATAACTAGCAGGGCAGACCTGTTAACTGTCGCCAGCTTGTCTCAAGTGGGCAGCCACGCTCGCCTGCCGACTCTCTGTCTCTAATCCTACCCATCCCGCTAACAAAGAAAAGTCCAAGTCGTGTACATGTAGACCTTACGCCAGCCCCTGTAACACTCTTAGAAGAGAAGGGAAGGAGGAGAGGGGGGGGGGGGGAGGAGGGTTGTAGTCTAACCTAGTGTCTAGTTATAGTGTCTAAAGTGCACACTATAACATTTGAATTTGATGTGACTCTTGTGGGAGATTTAAGTAATTGGTGAAGATTGAGTGAATTCATAACTTGGGTCCATTGATTATGTACTTTTGTTAGGTCTATATTGAAATCACCCAGTAAGATTATTTCCCGAGATTCAAGTAGGACTTCGTTTATCTATGAGTCAAATTTGTCTATCCAATTTATTCTTTCACTTGGATTCCTGTAACAGAACCCCAACATAACAGGCCGTGTACCTTTCATGGAAACTTCGATCCAGATAGATTCTATTTCATGACGTTCTAGAACGGGCAAACGTTTGAACGTTACAGAATCACTAATATAGATTAAGATACCTGTTTCTTTTGGCTTTTGTGGATCTTTCCGCAGGATTTTATAACCTGGAATGTGTATGTCAGCATCGGTTATATGTTCAGTGAGTCTTGACTCAGAAAGCCCTAGTATGTGGAATGGTTTGTCTTGATTTGTGATGAGTGTTGATATATCTTCCATTTTGTTAATTGCATGGTTTATGTTTAGGTGGCAAATTCGTAAGCCATTCTTGGAGGGCCAGGTATTGTGTCTTGGATGCATCTATTACAGGTAGTTTGGTAAGCAGTTATTAATGAGTGCAAAGATTGGTGAAGAGAGATTATTAATATGGGAGGAATGTTAGCACTTGATTGGGGATGGAATGAATTAAGAAGGAATAAAATCAAAATCAAAATCACTCTACATATGACACACAATGGTATAATCAAGATCAAATCAAATCACACTACATATAACACACAGTGGTATAAAAACTCAATCAAATTAAATGTAGGCCTACTTCAGAAAAAGAGTCAAGTAGACCTAAAACAGCAACCTGGTGTTCAGGTGGTGTGGTTCAGATAATTATAGAAAAGGGACAGGTTTTGAAAAAACAAAATGAAAAACAAAAAAACAAAAATCATAAAATAAGATAAGGCAGAACAACACAATTAACTCTGGACAATCAAGGCAATACTATGCCAATCAACGTTTATAAGCAATATCAACACAACAAGAGTGAAAATAATATGGAATATATCCTTATGCACAATCAGCACAGTTCCTGAGAAACAAAATGTTGATGCACAATCCAGAGGATTCAGTCACAGTCTTGTCAGTATAGAAGTCTGGTCTGGGAAGGACCAGTCACAGTTTGTTACACAATACTATGCCATTCAACATCTATAGGTGATAACAACACAGCAAAGTGAAAATAATAAGAAGCATATCATGATGCATAATCAGCACTGTTTCTGAGTAATAATATGTTGATGCACAATCAGCAGTCCAGAAGATTCAGTCACTGTCTTGTCACAACACAACAGTGAAGTAATAAAAAGCATATGATGATATGATGATGCACAATCAGCACAGTTTCTGAGAAACAAAATATTGTTGCACAATCAGCAAGATCCAGAATTCAGTCACAGTCTTTTGGGTATAGAATTCTGATCTGGAAATGATCAGTCACAGTTTGCTGCACAATAGGAGCACTGGTTGGGTGGACGAACCTTGAGCTAAAAAACAAACTAGCTGGTATATATATAAGTTTCAGTCTGTGGCGAGTTGATAGTTCAAGACCATGGGTTGCAGAGCACAAGTGTCAGTCTTCATAATCTTGTCTCATTACACACACACTTATATATACTTGTACACATCAGACATATGCATATCTATGCACACACACACACACACACAATCATGCACTAACTCACATGCCTATACACATATTTTGGAGGAGCATGACTTATCACACCAACGTTTCTATGGTGTACACTGTGTTGTACTGGCGATAAGGTTCTCTTGTCTTGAGAGCTGGAGCTGGGTAAGGTCTGGTGGTGAGCATTGCTGGGTAGGGTGGGGACAGGAGGTGGGGTGAACGCTGGGTCGACACTGATTGTAGTTGTTGGAGGGTCAGTCTGTTGGCCCAGACATTGTCGTTCTGGGGTTGGGGTTGGGGGGTGGGACAGTGTCCAGTCATCTGTGGTAAATAAGGGTATCTGGGGACACTGGAATGTCGTTGGTACTCTTTATGTAGTAGTGCTGAGGGTTGGGTCTTCTGTTCGTCAGTAGGTCGTGTAGTGGGTGTTGTCAGGAGTGGCTGTCGTTTATGTCTGGGGTCAGCATATTTGAGGCTGTATGCTAACCTGTCTAAACCTTTGGAGCTGGGATGAAATGTGTCAGAATAAAGATCTTTGCGTGGGGCCCCACTGGAGGTTGTAAATATATTAGTGTGGTCTGCAAATGGGATGTTTTCTGCAGCACACACTTTAGCTAATGAGATATTGGAAATATTGACGGTTTTCTTTAGGGGGTGCTGTCCCATAAGGGGGATAATGGATGATGCCAGCAGCCTGGCTCGGGGGAATACATGTTTGATGTTTCTGATGAGCTGAGTCCATTTACTTTCAGAGAGAGAGAGAGAGAGAGAGGAGAGAGAGAGAGAGAGAGAGAAGAGAGAGAGAGAGAGAGAGAGAGAAAGGCAAGGCAAGGCAAGGCAAAATTCTTTTATTCGAGGATAATAGATAAGCACTCATGTGCTTTTTTACATCCAGTCCCCGCCCTTTTCAGGGAAAACATCAAGATAAAAAGATACTAAACAGTAAAACTATATGCAGTACCAAACAACATAAAGGAATAAGGACATTATACATAATAAGATAATAAAAATGCACACTTTCAGAAGACGAAAATCAGAAGCCACAATAAAATGATTTTGATTATAAAAGAAAAGAGAAGCGTTAATAGATAAAGAGCAACCAAAGAAACATAATGAAATAAACAACTTAGCAACCAAGAAAAGTCCACCCAAAAATACTTAGCTACAACATTGTTACAACTCATAACAACAAAATGAACTCAGAAGGAACTAAAGATAATACAATGATTATAATGATGACAATAAGAATAATATCGACAATAGTGATAATAGTATGATAATAATACACGTAAAACTCACTCCTACACGTAGGTCACACACACACACACACACACACACACACACACACACACACACACACACACACACACACACACACACACACACACACATACAACATACATACATACATACATACATACATACATACATACATACATACATACATTACATACATACATACATACATACATACATAATTCATACATACATACATACATACATACATACATACATACATACATACATACATACATACATACATACATACATACATACATACATACATACATACATACATACATACAACTCACTCACGCATACACGCTCGCAGGCAAATGCACATACAAATCACACACACACACACAAATGCACACACACACACACACACACACACACACACACACACACCACACACACACACACACACACACACACACACACTTACTCACACTTATATTTATAAGCACATATCCGCAGGCGCACATGTACTTGAGGTGGTAGTTTTTTTGTGTTTAAAAAAAAAAAAAATGTAGTCATAGAAAAAAGAAGAATGATACAAGTCAAACAATCATATCAGGTGACAATATTATCCTTTCTTTTACATTCATACTTCATATAAAAAAGAAGAAACAAAAGCAAGCAGCAAAGTTAAAACAGAAAATAAACAAGAACAAGACATCAAAAACTTGAGGTAGGACCCATCAACAACAACAACAAAAAGTCATGCAAATCATAATATTTTAATACAAGGGGAGACGACAAATAAAAACAATTATCCACCCCCCCCCCCCACACACACACACAACACCCAAACACACTCACCACACACACACACACACACACACACACACACAACACACACACACACACACACACACACACACACACACACACACACACACACACAACAAAATTCGCGCTCATGTCATCAATAAACTTCATTTTAAAAGAAATATATGCCTAATTTTAATCAAGTCATGTAACGGAACACAAAAAGAATCCATCCGCTGTAAGGCATATATATATATATATATATATATATATATATATATATATATATATATATAAGAAGAGAGAGAGAGAGAGAGAGAGAGAGAGAGAGAGAGAGAGAGAGAGAGAGAGAGAGAGAGAGAGAGAGAGAGAGAGAGAGAGAGAGGAGAGCAAGGCAAGGCAAGGCAAGGCAAGGCAAGGCAAGGCAAGGCAAAGTATTTTATTCGAGGATAATAGATAAGCACTCGTGTGCTTTTTTACATCCAGTCCCCGCCCTTTTCAGGGATACATCAAGTTGAAAAGATACTAAACAATGAAACTTTACGCAGTACCAAACAACACACAAGAATAAGAACACTATATATGGTAAGGTAATAAAAATGCACTCGTTCAAGAGACAAAATCAGAAGTCACAATAAAAAGATTTTGACTATGGAAGAAAAGAAAAGTGTTAATAGGTAAGGAGCAAACAAGAGAACAAGATGAAATAAACAACTGAAAACATCAATCCACCACCATCTGTCAAAAGTTATACATGTAATATAAATCATACATGTGGATTAAAAAAAAAAAAGGGGGGGGGGGAATTTTAACTAATATCCTTATTGGAGGGGGGGGGGGAGAGATACTACCAATAAAAACTAAAAATAAAATAAAATAAAAATTATTAAGATAAAAAGAAAGAAGGAAAAAAAAATGTTACGTAAAACATCCTAGATGTTTCAAAAAGAATAGAGAGAGAGAATGAATGAATGAATAATCTTTATTTTTCAAGGGTAACAGAGTAAGTATTACATACTTTTTTTCATCCGGCCCTTGCCCTGATCAGGGAATAAAGCTAAGAAACCCCCTCCCTACCCCTTTATACCAGTATCACCACCAACAGCAGTTCAACCAATATTTTAAAAGAAGAAAACAGGATACATTCAACAAAACGCATCATCCTATCTGGATACACTGATAATTATTTAAACAAACGTGTGTGTGTGTGTGTGTGTGTGTGTGTGTGTGTGTGTGTGTGTGTGTGTGTGTGTGTGTGTGTGTGTGTGTGTGTGTGTGTGTGTGTGTGTGTGTGTGTGTAAGTGTGTGTGTGTGTGTGTGTGTGTGTGTGTGTGTGGTGTGTGTGTGTGTGTGTGTGTGTGTGTGTAAGTATGTGGTGTGTGTGTGTAAGCGGGAAACAAGCAAAGTAGGCATAAAAGGGGAAAAAACAGATTAAAAAAACAAAAAAACCCCATAAAAACCCTTTAAACACAAGAGATACATGAAAACACATTTCTATGTTCAAATGGTAAGAATACATTTTGAATCCAACATAACAACCAAAACACTCCTCTCCATAATACGTCTAGGATAGAATAATTTATGTGAAGGTGGAAGTTGGAGGGGAATGGAAGGGAAGGGAGCAAGAGAGAGAGAGAGAGAGAGAGAGAGAGAGAGAGAGAGAGAGAGA
>JASPKP010001909.1:22500-25683 GCA_030674155.1 Stramonita haemastoma | reverse complement strand
AAAAGGTCTTCTGGCGTGTGTGCAAGATAAATAAAATGAAAATAGAATAAAATTAAATAGAAAATAATATGGTACAGATCATAGACTACAGCCATGAGCACCTCATTGCCTTCTATCTAGGATTGTGGTTTTAGCATTAAAAATTAAATTCTACAAAGAGAAATATTGTGCTCGCAACCCGGGTTCGATTCCTGGTCGAGGGGATTTTTCCCTGGAGTTAACATCAGTGCTGACTCCACCCTCCCCAAAAGTCCTTCCGATGAGACTATAAACCGAGGCCCCGTGTGGGAACGCACGCAGATATCTTGCGCACACGTAAAATCCTGTTCCGCTTTTCACAAGAGTAGGCCATCGTGTGCCCGGTGGTAACAGATGACAAGATTTACAAAACTGCATACACACGGAGACTGGATGTAAAAAAGCAACACGAGTGCTTAATCCACTATCCTCGATATAAAAGAATAAATAAAATTTTAAAAATACATTAGCATGCATTATAGATATCCCTCCCTCAGTTTAAACTTTTTTTTTTTCTTCAAAAATGTTTTTGATCTCTAGATTTCCCAGTACTCATTTTCGACAGAAAGATTCTTACGTTAGCTTTCAGACATTTTTTTTGTAACGAACAAGTAGGGTACTGGTTTCAGGCATTCATTTTTAGGACATTGTGTCTTAACACGATTTTCAAAGACAACTTTACAACTGTGGGAAATCTAACCAATAATTATACATGTGGTAGTAAAATAAACAACAGCACTCCTCTGATGTAAAAGTTAGGTCATGCAGTACTGTATCACAACCAAAACAAAATGAAAAATGGGTTTACATTTATGAGATTGCCCAGATTGTTTCTTTACCATTTTAAAATAATTCTCAGCTACTCTTTGCTTATTTTTTCTTTATATCAAGGATAATGGAATAAGCACTCGTACTTTTTTTTTTACATCCAGTCGCCGTGTGTATGCGGTTTTTGTAAATTTTCTTCGGCACTGTCTGCTGAAGAAATACGTGTACCTTTTTAAATGCCGTTTCAGAAACACATCCAGTAACTGAAATAAAACTACAAGTAACCATATGAAAAATTATGATGGATATTTTTCCTTTTTTAACAGAATTGGAAGACATTTTTTCCTAAGCTACACCACGTTGTTTTACATACCTTTTCTCTGGAATCTGTGGCCATGATGATGGTAGGGAAGGGAGACTGAAGAGCAGAGTGCTGATCTTCCTCCCTCAGGGGATGCTGCTGCAGGCATTTCATGTTGAGGTTTGTCTGGTCCTTAATGTTGACGTTTGTCTGGTCCTTGATGTTGAGGTTTGTGTGGCCCTTGATGTTGAGGTTTGTCTGTTCCATGTTGACGTTTGTCTGGTCCTTGAGTTGAGGTTTGTGTGGTCCTTGATGTTGAGGTTTGTGTGGTCTATGTTGAGGTTTGTGTGGTCTATGTTGAGGTTTGTGTGGTCCTTGATGTTGAGGTTTGTCTGGTCCTTCTTGTTGCAAACCCAACTCTTCCTCTGGTGTCTGTGATGTCAGCCTTCCTTAGGTTGCCATGGCAGGTCGCCTGGCCACCCAGTTTTACCTGAACAAAAAAAACCCACGTAAGTTCATAAGGTAGGTGAAAAATTATACAGCGATATTTTTTTTTAATCTCAAAGTATGAAAATTTACACCCATGTTATGACAATGACAGTTTTACTCGTTTCTATTCTAAAGCAGTGTAAAGTAACTTCACAACTGAACTGAATTCAAATAAATTGAAATTGAATTGAATACCACTTCCAGTCACAGCATATTTTATCTGCGGGCAATTTGGGCTTCTCTCTCAGGGGTGAGTGCGTTGCCACAAGAGCAGTACCACTCCAAAAAATGTCCTTTTTTTTAAAGTGTATTAGTTTCCCTATGAGAAGGGCTTTATTCTACAGAATTTTGCTGGAGATCTCTTTCTTGGTGTCGTGGGTTCTTTTACGTGCGCTGAATGTGTGCTGCATGCAGGACCTTGTTCACCATCCGTTCCGAAAGACTTGTATGCAGGCCACCACTCACAGTCTAGTGGACGGGATAAAGTTTTGAGCAATAAACGGAGATCAATCTCTAGACCATCGATCCTCCCAATTACCAGTATGGACAACATTAATGACATCATTGATTTGGAGCTGTAGTAAAAGATTCATATCCTCCAGTCTCTTTAACACACGAATAATGACATGCAACGTTTTTATATTCAGATATCAAATTATTTACGTATTTACTTATTGTCCACATTTTTCTGTCAAGATAAAGCCAAACCCAACTTATAAATGTAGAGTCAAGCAAACTTAACTGCGCTGACAAAAATGTTTAATATCAGCAAGTGCAAAAAATTAACTACAATAACAACAACACGTTAAAACTTGTTCCGTCTTCCGGAAGAGTAGGCCGTTCTGTGGCGGTAGGAACGGATGATATTTAAAAAAAAAAACACACACACACACAAAAACCCGCATGCACACAGGGTGTGTTTAGACATCATTCTTGAAGTCGGAAAGCGACAACCTTAGGTGAACAAAAATGGTCGCATATGCAAAAGTTCATCTTTAGTCAACCTCGGAGCGTGAACCTCGGAACGAAAAAAAAATTGTAAAGATGATAAAATTCACAATTACCACAGGCAAAAACCACATTGTTCCATTTAACATTATTGTCAGTTCTCTTATGATCACATCAAAACTGCTCTGCTAAAACTTTCAGCAAGAAAATGCATAAACATATCTTAAAACATCTTGGAAAAAAGCAGATCGCTGCTTACTCAATGTACCATCTGGAAATAAAAAATTTGATTGATTGATTGATTGATTGATTGATTGATTGATTGACACAAGATGTCCATTTGCACCTGTTGATGTAAAGATGCTTGCCTGCCTACCATTTGATATTAGGATCGTTTATCCAAAATATTGTCTATTTCTCAATTCTACAGCACTATTTGACAATATTGAAAAAGAAAAAAAAATCAGCTTTAGGAAGAAGGGGAGCATCCCGACATCTTTCCCATTTCAAGCATTAACAGGGTTTACGCTTTTTTTTAAGGGGGGGGGGGGGGGGGGGGGGTTGGGGAGGGGTTAAGATCTTAAGCTCACACTAAAAAACCTTTCCTTAACATCTTGCTTTAACGTCCTAATCAAAAACAATCTTGCCTTGAAAATCTG
>JASPKP010001909.1:5000-10000 GCA_030674155.1 Stramonita haemastoma | reverse complement strand
AACAAAGTGTAGACCACGCCAGACTCAAGAGTTGCTAGAGACATTTTATTTATTCATTCTTTTATATCGAGGATAACGAAATAAGCACTCTTGTGCTTTTTTATGTCCAGTCCCCATGTGTATGCAGTTTTGTAAATGTCATCTGTTCCCACCGGCACACGATAGCCTGCTCTTACGAAAAGCGGAACAGGATTTAACGTGTGTGTAAGATGTTCTGCGTGCGTTCGCACACGGGGCCTCGGTTTATAGTCTCATCCGGAAGACTTTCGCGAAGAATGGAGTCAGCACTGATGTTAACTCCATGGGAAAAATCCTCTCTAACGGGAATCGAACCCGGGTCGTCAAATTGCGAGCGCAATGTTCTGACCACTAGGCTAACCCGTCCCCCATAAATGGAGAAGGAATATTGAGGGACGTACTTGTTTGAGGTTACAGTAGAAAGGGTGGTGGGTGGGTGGGTGGGTGGGAAGCGCTGGGTCAGACACAGACATTCACAATCTAGTCTCTCTAATGGCCTGATGCAGGGAGGTAGTAGTGTTGAGGAGGGAGGTGGTTGAGGGAGGTTTTGGGGAAGAAGGAGTGGGAAGGGGGCAGGGGACAGGGGGAGGTAGTTTTTTTTTTCTTTTATCAGTAACAGACACATAGACAACTAGCTACTTGGAGTGCAGAGACAAGAAGCCAGTGAATGGTGTTTCTTTTTTTCTTCTTTTTTTTCTTTTCCAGAGAGAGACAAGAACCCAGCCCATCTGTCAACAGTATATCATGTTGTGTCTCAGTCTGCAGAGTCTGAGAGCACTCCTGAAAGTACTCTTTATAGTAGAATCATGGCAAAGATAGTGTGTGTGTGTGTGTTGTGTGTGTGCGTGCGTGCGTGCGTGTGTGTGTATGTGTGTGTGTGTTATTATGTGTGTAGTGGTGTGTGTGTGTGTGTGTGTGTGTGTGTGTGTGTGTGTGTGTGTGTGTGTGTGTGTGTGTGTGTGTGTGTGTGTGTGTGTGTGTGTGTGTGTGTGTGCTGCCTGGCAAACCGTAAACCGCACTAAACATGATGTCACTGACATGGTGAGAAATGGGGCCACACAGACAGATGATGTCACAGAGTCAGTGAGAAATGGAACCACACAGACAGATGATGTCACAGAGTCAGTGAGAAATGGGACCACACAGACAGATGATGTCACAGAGTCAGTGAGAAATGGGACTACACAAACAGGTGATGTCACAGAGTCAGTGAGAAATGGGACCACACAGACAGATGATTTAACAGACTCAGTGAGAAATGGGACCACACAAACAGGTGATGTCGCTAAAACAGTAAGAAGTTGAACCACACAAACTCACATCATTATGATGTCACTGACATGGTGAGAAATAGGACCACATAAACTGATGATGTCACTGATGTAGTGAGAAATTGGACCACACAAACAGATGAGGTCACCAACACAGTGAGAAAGTGGACCACACAAACAGATAAGTTTACCAATACAATACCAATACAATACCAATACCAGATAAGTTTACTGATCAGTGAGAAATAGGATAACATAAACAGATGATGTCACTGATGTAGTGAGAAATTGGACCACACAAACAGATGAGGTCACCAACACAGTGCGAAATGGAACCCACATAATTATGATGTCACTGACAGACCACACAAACTGATGATGTGACTAAAACAGTAAGAAATTGCACCAAAGAAACAGATGATATCTCTGACTCAGAGAGAGAAACTGCACCACACAAATAAATGATGTCACTGATCAGAGAGAAATTGGACCACACAAACAGATGATGTCACTGACTCAGTGAGAGAATGGATCACACAAATAGATGATGTCACTGACACAGTGAGAAAATGGATCACACAAATAGATATTACTGACTCAGAGAGAAATTGGACCACACAAATGGATGATGTCACTGACTCAGCGAGAGAAACTGCACCACAGAAATAAGTTATGTCACTGATCAGTGAGAAATTGGACCACACACACGGATGATGTCACTGACTCAGTGACAAATTGGACCACACAAATGGAGGATATCACTGACTCATGAAACTGGGCTTCGCAACAAATGACGTCACCCTCACAGTGAGGAATAGGATCCCACAAACAGATGACGTGACTGACACAGTGAAGAGTAGGACCACACAAAGAGATGGTGTCACTAATGCAGTGAGAAATTAGACCACACACCAGGTGGTGTCACTGACACAGTGAACAATGGGACCACACACACACACACACACACACACACACACACACACACACACACACACACACACACACACACACACACACACACACACACACACACACACACACACACACACACACGCACACACACACACATACATACACACATATACATACACACACACGCACGCACTCACGCACACACGAACGAACGCATACATACACATACACAGCTATCTTTCTATCTCTCAATCTCTCTATCTATAATTATACATATACATAATAGATAGATAGATAGATAGATAGATAGATAGATAGATAGATAGATAGATAGATAGATAGATAGATAGATAGATAGATAGATAGATAGATAGATAGATAGATAGATAGATAGATAGATAGATAGATAGATAGATAGAGATACGATCCCCAGACACAAAGCACAAAGATTACGGTTTGGGTTTTTTTTTTAAACAATCATTTCAAGCATATGTCCCTCTCAACAGTGGTAGGCCACAAGAATATCCACCAATTCGTCAGGAATTCAACAGATGCTCCTAAAATTATTATGGAAAGTATCTTGGTTTTAGGTACCACATTGGGTGGTGAATGAGGTTTCAATCACAGCCAGGACCTCTGAAGACTCCTCAACCAGGAGCCGAAACTCAAAATGATCAGGTCAGGCCAAAGGCATGGCTGGCCCTTCCTCAATAATTCCTCAAATGCTGCTTTGACAGATTGAGTTGTTGGGTTTTTTTTTTATCTTGTAGGGGGTAATTTTTTGTTGATGAATCTTTGACAAACATCATTTTTTTTGTGATGATAATGAAGTTGTAACAAGTAACCTACATTTGTTTACCTCCACATTTTCCCAATTATGTTATTTTAGGCAGGTAAGGATCAGGTTGTCGACTTTGAGATTTTGATGGATTTTAAAACTTTAACCTGCAATGAAATATCAAGATATAATTTTGTTTCCTTCTGCCTTCTAACATGTTTTCAAAATACCCAAGCCTTCATTATGACCATCTGTTACGCTGCTAAACTTGTCAATTTCTCATTTTGTCATTTCCTGCAGTCTATCATTTCAAGTTGTAATGACTTTTGATATAAATGTCCATTTTTCATTATGTTTTTATATTGTATACCATTTAATTGAAGATTAATAGCATGTCAGTAACTAAAAATTGACCTCTGGTGCAATGCGACTCCTTATGTGGAGGAGCGTCAATACTCACACACACACACACACACACACACACACACACACACACACACACACACACACACACACACACACACACACACACACACACACACACACACAACACACACACACACACACACACACACAGATAGATACACACACACACACACACACACACACACATATATATATATATATATATATATATATATATATAATATATATATATATATATATATAATATATATATATATATATATAAGCATGCATGTGTACAATTGATCTTGCGCTTGTAAGCACACGCACACAGTTTACAAGAATGTTAACGCATAGTTAAAACAAGACAAAATAACAAAACCCCTAGCTAGCTAGACAGACAGACAGACAAACAGACAGATAGACAGACAAACAGACAGATCAATACTTTGTCGATACAAGGTCTGACTGTCTAGCCTAAGGCTGTCTTTCCCCCCATAGCATAGAACAGGGGGGGGGGGGGGGGAGGAGGGAGAGAGGAGTTGAAGGGAGGGAGGGAGGGAGAGCGAGGGGCGGGGTGGAACGAACTAATATTTTTTTTAAAGGAGGAGAAGAGAGAGAGAGAGAGAGAGAGAGAGAGAGAGAGAGAGAGAGAGAGAGAGAGAGAGACAGACAGACAGACAGACAGACAGACAGACAGACACACACACACACACACACACACACACACACACACACCACACACACACACATCACACACACACACACACACACACACACACACACACACACACACACACACACACACACACACACACACACACACACACACACACACACACACACACACACGCAAAGATAGACAAACATACAGACATATAGACAGACATACAGATACAGACACAGAACACAGGCACAAATAGAGAGCGAAAGACACAAAGAGAAAGACAGACAGATAGACAGAAAAAAAACCCAGACAGACACACAGAAAAGGGGAGAGGGTAAAATGGGGGAGGGGGGAAGGGAGAGAGAGGGATGACCCGGAGATGGATGTCAGAGACTGGCTTGGTGGTAATGGGGGAGGAGGGGGAGTGGGGGAGAGAAAGAGAGAGCAGAGTAAGGAGGGAGGAGGTGGGAAGGGAGGGGGAAGGGGAAGGAGGGAGTGAGAAGTAAGAAGATAGTCAAGCAGTCATTATTTGATAAAAGAAATAATTAATGTACTCCAGAAGAATCAAGAAAATGGAAGAGAAGAATGCGAAGAGGAGGAGGCAGAGAAGATGGGAGTGAGGACGTTGGAAGGGAGAGGGGAAGGGGAAGGAAGGGGAGTGTGGAGAAGTAAAGAAGAATAGTCAAGTCTCACTGTCCTACTTTCATCTTGATAGAAAGAAAATGAATTAATGTACTCCAGAAGAAGAATGCGAAGAAGAATGCGAAGAAGAAGAATGCGAAGAAGAATGCGAAGAAGAAGAAGAATGCGAAGAAGAAGAAGAATGCGAAGAAGAAGAAGAATTCAAAGAAGAATGCGAAGAAGAAGAAGAATGCGAGAAGAAGAAGAAGAATGCGAAGAAGAAGAAGAATGCGAAGAAGAAGAAAAGGAAGAAGAAGAAGAATGCGAA
>JASPKP010001908.1:17500-20000 GCA_030674155.1 Stramonita haemastoma | reverse complement strand
ACTTCACCATGTCATGGAATCCATGCCATGCCGACCATCTGGGTTGTAGAGATGATACATTTTTTGTTTCTGAAAATATGTGTTTTGTGCCCAGTCCCCTTCCCGCTGTCCCCTTGTGAATGGGCTTAAAAAAGCTTGACACAATAAACTATTGTCATTGTCATTGTCAATGACAATAAATCTTTGTCATTGTCATTTCTCTCTCTCTCTCTCTCCTCTCTCTCTCTCTCTCTCTCTCTCTCTCTCTCTCTCTCTCTCTCTCTCTCTCTCTCTCTCTCTCTCTCTCTTCTCGTGTTTGCGTGAGTGCGCGCGTGCGCGTGTAAGAGGGATTGAGGAAGATAGGCACACAAAGAATCGATGATGCACATGAATTAATGCATTCGCACATGCATACACGCAGAAGATGGAGAATTTGAAGCAGACCAGGGTAGGGGGGGGGGGAGGAGAGTATCCTGGAATGGACTGGTATGGGCATAAATCGAATGCAGATGTGCGAGAGAGCATTAGCACAGAGGCTCACACATTACTGCCCTCAAGCAGACAGACATCTTCAATGGTGCAAGGCCGTGACTGATTTGTTTATGTACTCCCCAAATGGTAGTTTGCGTGTTAAGGCTGATCTAACTCTTTAAAAAACAAACAAACAAAAAAAACAAGCCAGCACGCGTTCTCTCTCTCTCTCCTCTCTCTCTCTCTCTCTCTCTCTCTCTCTCTTCTCTCTCTCTCTCTCTCCTCTCTCTCTCTCTCTCTCCCCCCCCTCTCTCTCTCTCTCACTAACACACACAGACAAACAGACACAGACACACACTCACACATACACTCTCACGCACACACAGACACACACAGACACAAGCACACACAGACACAAAACACACACACACACACACACACACACACACACACACACACACACACACGCAAAGGGAGGGATGGACTCCGGAACATCTCTCTACACTGCCCAGCCCTGCTGCCTCTGGACAGCCGGCTATCCATGCCAGCTGTTTATGGGGACACAACAACAGACTACTCATCCTCACCGTTATATACCCTATTTATTTATTCATGTGTTCTTTTATATCGAGGATAATGGAATAACGAAGACGTGCATAACAGAATCCAGCAAACCATTGGTCCCTACTACAAAAAATCTCCTATCAATCGTAATGAAGCGTAAACTTAAATGGTACGGGCATGTCACAAAATCAAAAGGACTTGCAAAAACAATACTGCAAGGCACTGTCCAAGGAGGAAGAAAAAAGAGGGAGACCAAAGAAGAGATGGGAAGACAACATCAGCGAGTAGACAGGCCTAGAACTCAACAAAACCCTGAGAAAGGCAGAACAGCGAGAGGAATGTAGGGAACTGGTTGTCAAGTCTTCATGGGTGCCCCCACGGTCGCCAGACTAAGGGATAGAGAGAGTAATAGATAATGGAATGAGCACTCAGGTGCTTTATTTTACATCCAGTCCCCGTGTATATGCAGTTTTGTAAATCTTGTCATCTGTTCCCACCGGCACACAATGGCCTTCTCTTACGAAAAGCGGAACAGGATTTAACGAGTGCGCAAAATGTTCTGCGTGCGTTCGCACACGAGGCCTCGGTTTATAGTCTCATCCGAAGGACTTTTGGGGAAATAACGGGTCGTCAGTTCAAATGTGCTTTATTCTGGGTGAACGTTCTCAGATAAACTTTTTTTTTTTTTTTTTTTTTTTTTTTTACAATCCCCAAGATCAGTTTTCGTGCAGATCCTTATACTCTCGTTTGTGAATAGATTTACGTATAATATATATATATATATATATATATATATATATATATATATATATATATATATATATATATGTATATATATATATATATATATATTATATATATATATTATATATATATATATATATATATATATATAAAAGTTCTTTTATTTGGAGGAGGATGGAATAAAGACATGTATTTTTTTACATATAGAAAATCAAGCATGCTTATTAATTAAAGATCTGATTCGTGCATATTAATGACCCTATTATTCGTGTCAGTACTCGGTGAGACTTTGACTACAAAAACAACGAAACTATCCATCGCATAACCGAGTCTTGAAAAGAGTCTTGAATTATGCAGGTGATATAGGTGATATATAATCATGTCTTAGGATTTTCCTTGCACAAGCAAAGTAGCGGGTATGGAAGACCCCCTCCCTCCTGAGGGGATGCTGGGGTACTGTCAGTATAAATAGCATCCCAACCTTCCGGCAATTCCGTGCTAGGAATTCCCTCTTTTCTATCCCTCTCTTTGTTTCTGCCTTGCTCTTCTTCTTTATGTCACTCCCTTCTTGTCTATTTTTTCTGCCTTCCTGGTTCATTCGCCTGTCATTTTCCCAGAAAGATAACAGTTCCACTCCACGACGAAGTTGGATGCGCTGGGCCTGGCTTGTCAGGCGCTTAACGGCAACATGACGCATTTTCACTCATACGACAGACAACAGTGGTTATTGTCTGAGCATTCA
>JASPKP010001908.1:0-2500 GCA_030674155.1 Stramonita haemastoma | reverse complement strand
TCTGCTGTCTATTCCATCGAGACCTCGTGTCCTTGATTGTTTGAGGTGAATTAGGTAATTATAGACCTAAAAACTGAAATGAATGGTATGTGAAGTTTTGACGGAATATGCTTGTCTTGGCAGTATTGTCTTAATGTGTTGAGCTTATTGGATTTTGAATCGTCATTGTTAACAACGTTAGTAGAGACATTTATGAAGTGATTGTTGATGTTTTTCAGCAGTAACATCTTTGATTACATTTGTTTGGAAGATGATTGTTTATTTGTTATTTGATTTTGGCCCTCCCAATAATTTTTGAGTTTTGTTTGGAAGACAGTAAATCTTGGAAATTTTTTCTTTTTTTCTTGACGTTTCTGTGAGTTTATGGCATTTCGTAAATCTTTTTGACTCTTCATGATATTTATGTTTTTTTAATAAATCTCTAAGTTTAGCATGCTTCTTCTAGTTCTTTTGTAATCCAAGGCGGTTTGGGGACATGTTTGACCCTTATGGTTTTAAGTGGAGCATGTTTGTTGTAGATTTCAGTGAGGTTTTTATCCAGAATTCAATGGCCCAGTCTGGATCAGTAATGTTTAATGTTTCTGAGAGCATAGAGTTACTTAGATCGAGAAGGAAAAGCTGTTCATTAAATTTTGCAAAAGAACAATTATGTTGTGGTTTTAGCCCAGGTTTGGGAATTTTTGCTCGTTTTTTTTATTCTTTACTTCATATTTTGTTTCTGAATGAGTGCCTTTTTATAACATTACCTTGATATTTTTATCTCTGTCGTATTCCTTACCTGTTGTTGTTGTTCTTTCTCCCCTTTTATCAAAATCTTATTTTTTGGGGACTTTTTTGATGATAGATGGTGGTGGATTGATGTTCTCAGTCATTTAAACCTCATCATATTCTCATGTTTACTCTTTAATTATTGCGCCTTTTCTTTGTTTTGTTTTGTTTTTGTTTGTTCTTTGTTTTTCTTGCTTTCTTTATTCAATCAAAATCATCTTGATTCTTACTTCTCATTTTTCGTTTTCTGAATCAGTGACTTTTTATAACATTACCTTAATATTGTATCTCTGTGTTTAATTCTTGCCTGTTGTTTGATGCTTGGTTATGGTTCCTTACTTTTGGTATTTGGAACATTATAATTGTTGATTTTATTTATATTTTTTTGGCAGTATCTCTCCCCCCCCCCCCCCTCCAATAGGATATTAGTTTAAAAAAAATTCCCCCCCCCTTTTTATCCTAATGTATGATTTTTTCACATGTATAACTTTTGAAGATGGTGGTGGATTGATGTTTTCAGTTGTTTATTTCATCTTGTTCTCATGTTTGCTCTTTACCTATTAAACTTTTCTATTCTTCCATAATCAAAATCTTTTTATTGTGACTTCTGATTTTGTCTTCTGATCGAGTGCATTTTTTTATTACCTTTCATGTATAGTGTCCTTATTCTTGTGTGTTGTTTGGTACTGCGTAAAGTTTTATTGTTTAGTATCTTTTCATCTTGATGTATCCCTGAAAGGGCGGGGACTGGATGTAAAAAAGCACACGAGTGCTTATCTATTATCCTCGAATAAAATACTTTGCCTTTGCCTTGCCTTGCCTTGCCTTGCCTTGCCTTGCCTTCTCTCTCTCTCTCTCTCTCTCTCTCTCTCTCTCTCTTCTCTCTCTCTCTCTCTCTCTCTCTCTCTCTCTCCCTCCCCTCTCTCTCCGTCGTCTCTGCCTGCCTGCCTGCCTGCCTGCCTGTTGTCTGTCTGTTCTTTTTCAGGGCAAAGTCCAGATAAAAAAGATGTTAAAGCTTAACTAGCCCTTGGAAATATAAATGATCCATTTTTCTGTTTATCTCAACTCTCCCTATCTTTCTGTGTGTGTGTGGGGTGGGGGGGGGAAGAAGGGGGTTTGCGAATGTGTGTGACTGTGCGCACGCGTGCTCGCGTTTATTTTCAGTTCAATTCTATTTCAAACTTTAATTGAATTGAAAAAAAAAAAAAAGATAGTTAGATACATATCTATACACACACACCAAATATTATATATATATATTATTATTATATATATATTATATAATATATATATTTATATATATATATATATATATTAATAATATCACATCCGTTCCATACATATTTTTCCCCATTGCCTTCGTCTTTCTGTTTTTGTGCAAGGTTCTTTTTCTTGCACTGACAGCTTTGTGAGCGAAAGCTACCTGTAGTAACATACAGGCTTCTCTGGCAAACGTAGCTCTTGAACCACAGAAATGGAAGAACAGATAAACGCCCAGCTCTCTAGGGGGTTGGGGGGGGGGGGGGGGGCGGGCGGGTGGGGGGGCATACTCCATCAGATCCCTTTCCTCTCTACCATTGATTTTTGACAGAACCGTTTTAAGGCAAAGGTTACCAGGGAGAAGATTTCCGCGAGAGATAGAGAGTTTTGGGGGGTAGGCATACCGCCTCCTTTCTGGACAATAAAAATAATCTGCAAGTGGTTGCGAGGGAGGGGGGGGGGGGGGGGGGGG
>JASPKP010001907.1:12500-25688 GCA_030674155.1 Stramonita haemastoma | reverse complement strand
GGAAGAAGAGGAGGAAGAGAAGGATGAGTAGGAAGAGAAGGAGGAGGAGGAGGAAGACAAGGAGGATGAAAAGGAGGAGGAGGAAGAGAAGGAGGAGGAAGAACGAGGAAGAGGAGAAGATGGAAAAGGAGTTAAACGTCTGCATTTGTATGGCTGTGAATGTGTGTACGTGCAGATGTGTGTGTGTGTGTGTGTGTGTGTGTGTGTGTGTGTGTGGTCGTTGTGTGTGTTGTGTGTGTGTGTGTGTGTGTGTGTGTGTGTGTGTGTGTGTGTGTGTGTTGTGTGTGTGTGTGTGTGTGTGTTGTTTGTGTGTGTGTGTGTGTTGTGTGTGTGTGAGAGTGTGTGTGTGTGAGAGTGTGTTTGTGTGTGTGTGTGTGTGTGTCTGTGTATGTGTGTGTGTGTGTGTGTGTGTCTGTGTGTGTGTGTGTGTGTTTGTGTGTGTGTGTGTGTGTGTGTGTGTGTGTGTGTGTGTGTGTGTGTGTGTGTGTGTGATCTTAGTTTATATCCGGCCTGCGCAACAACTGCTAGCTACAGGACGTGTTACATGTTGCAGTTGGTGTTGCCAACATGCTGCTGCTTTCTTATTGCTGAAGCTAAGGTCATATCCATAAGGTCAGCTCTATGAGGTCAGCTCTATGAGATCAGCTCTATGAGGTCAGCTCTATGAGGTCAGCTCTATGAGATCAGCTCTATAAGGTCAGCTCTATGAGATCAGCTCTATGACATCAGCTCTATGAGGTCAGCTCTATGAGGTCAGCTCTATGAGGTCAGCTCTATGAGGTCAGCTCTATGAGGTCAGCTCTATGAGGTCAGCTCTATGAGGTCAGCTCTATGAGGTCAGCTCTATGAGGTCAGCTCTATGAGGCCAGCTCTATGAGGTCAGCTCTATGAGGTCAGCTCTATGAGGTCAGCTCTATGACATCAGCTCTATGAGGTCAGCTCTATGACATCAGCTCTATGACATCAGCTCTATGAGGACAGCTCTATGAGATGAGATCAGCTCTATGAGGTCAGCTCTATGACATCAGCTCTATGAGATCAGCTCTATGACATCAGCTCTATGACATCAGCTCTATGAGATCAGCTCTATGACATCAGCTCTATGAGGTCAGCTCTATGACATCAGCTCTATGAGGTCAGCTCTCTGAGGTCAGCTCTATGAGGTCAGCTCTATGACATCAGCTCTCTGAGGTCAGCTCTATGAGGTCAGCTCTATGAGGTCAACTTCATGAGGTCAGCATGAGGTCGACTCCATGAAGTCGGCAAAATCCCTATCAAGCACGCACACACACACACACACACACACACACACACACACACACACACACACACACACACACACACACACACACACACAGACATACATACATACATACATACATACATACATACATACATACATACATACATACATACATACATACATACATACCATACATACATACACCCGTGCGTGCACGAGCGCTCACACGCACGCAAGCACACACATGCGCGCACGCGCGCGTGCGCCCACACAAGCACGTACACACACACGTGCGTGCACACATTTATTTTTTTTTAGGTTAAAAAAGCATAAAATGTCAGATAAACAAATTAGTTGGATTCAAATCTTATTTTACAATTCCTAATTGACAATAGTTTATTCCCTTGAACTTGTCTGAGCCATAGAGAAACAAGAAGCACAGGTCTACATGAATATCCAGAAATGAATGAGGGGAATAAGGAGGAAGGGCAAAAGGCAAGTACACAAAAGACAATGATAATGATCATGAATCAGACATGGCTATACCTTGTTATGGCTGATGATCCTAAATCATGGAGATGGTAAATAATTTATTGTTCATTTACTTTCAGTACAGGTATGTGAAGTCATAAAAGAGAGATAGCAATAACACAAGTCGCATAGATGATAGGGAAAACTGAGCCAGTAACTGAGTAAGACATCAGCATCAGGGATCAGACGAAATGAAAAAAGCTAAGGCTAAACATTACGAATAATACAATCGTTCCAGAATAAATTATTACCACACTCTCTTCAAATGTCACCAGGCAGGCCCTCGACTGGAACCCACAAGGGATGGAAAGTAGGTCGACCAAAACAGACCTGGCCCAGAGGCATTGAAGCAGAGACCAAGGCAGCCGGAATGACTGACGTGGGCCCAGTTGATGAGGATCTTCCAGAACTGAGACCCTTGGAGGGAGTGTTATTGCGGACCTTTGTTCCCAAGGATAGCCTAGTGGTTAGAAAATTGCGCTGGCAATTTGACAACCCGGGTTCGAGTCTGGTCGAGGATATTTTTCTCCTGGAGTTAACATCAGTGCTGACTCCACTCTCCCCAAAAGTCCTTCGGATGAGACTTTAAACCGAGGCCCGGGTGCAAACGCTCGCAGAACATCTTGTGCACACGTCAAATCCTGTTCCGCTTTTTGTAAGAGTAGGCCATCGTGTGCCGGTGGGAACAGATGACATTTACATAAACTGCATACACACGGGGACTGGATGTAAAAAATTCACAAGAGTGCTTATTCCATTATCCTCCGTACAAAAGAATAAATAAATAAAATAAAATAAAATAAACAGGCACAAGTCAAGTAAGTCACACTCTCAACAATCTATGGAAGATGACTGCTGTCTGCTTAAAATAAAAAGGCCATAGGCCTATAGAGTTGCTTCCCTTATACCTGACCGAGTAGTCTGCTAATTACTTGATTACTTTAGGCAGTATGCAGATAGGCCTAGGTCCGCTCGTATCTTCTCTACGGTGCAGGAACGTGGAGAGTGAACAAGAAGTTGGAGAGCAGGTTGAGAGGCTTTGAGGGGAGGTGCCTGAGGAGGATTTTTAAGATTAGGTGGGAGCAGAGAGCAATGAATGAGGAAATCTGGAGGAGGACAGGCTTCAACAACATTGTGCTGCAGGTGAAGCAACGGCGCTGGACCTGGCTTGGCCATGTCTTACGCATGAAGAAAGGTAGACACCCTCTTGAGGCCTTGTCCTGGGCACCTCCTGGGAAGCGAAACAGAGGCTGACTCCTCGGGACCAGGAGTAGGACTGTGGAGGAGGAGGAAATGAAGATAATGGGAAAGACCTGGAATGAGTTGCGGTGGCTTGCCCAAGATGGGACTGTCTGGAGGTCCCTTGTCTGTGCCTTATGCCCTCCTCAGCAGGGCCACGAGGAGTGAGTGAGTGAGTGAGTGAGTAGGCAGATATCTGAAGAGATCAAAGAGAAAACAGCTGAAGTTACGTTAGATCAGCCCCATGGTGGAGTGGCTTTGGATTTCAGACTGGAAGGTTGCAGGTTTGAATCCCATAAGAGACGTAGGGATTTTTCGGACTATGTGTGTGTGTGTGCGTGTGTTGTGTGTGCGTGTGTGCGCGTGTGTGTGCACGCATGCATGTGTGTGTGGGGGCGTGCTGTGTGCTGTTGAGTCATAAGGATTTTTGGGACTGGGTGTGTGTGTGTGTGTGTGTGTGTGTGTGTGTGTGGTGCCTGCAGAGTCATAGGGATTTTGTGAAGTGTAAATAATGATTGTTTGTGTTGACAGACCTGGGGGTGTGTGGTGCACAGGCTGTGGATGGTGGACACAGACTGCTTGCTGATGATAGTGTGTGTGTTGTGCTGGAGTAGTATGCCATGTTCGATTTGAAGTGTGCTGACACAAGTGTCACCTTTGTTTGTTCATCTCTTTAACATCATCTGAAATGCAGTGGTATTAGTTGAAAACTGTTTATTGTGGATTTGTTTTGGGTTTGTTTTTTTAAAGGAGGGGGGATGATAGATGGTGGTGTATTGCGCACAGTGTTATAGATTACATTCAGTCATTTTGTTACTTCTCAGTTTGACTAAAATTTAGACATTGTAGTTGCCTTTGAAATTTTACAGGGGGAAACAAAGAGGAATTGGAAAAAGAAGAAACAGTTTGTAACATATGGTTCTTACAACCTAGGTCCTGTGTAAAGGTTAATGTTGGCCATTTGAAGGTGTTGTCAAAAGGTGATGATTATCAGACTGTTGCAGAAGGGGGTGGGAGAGAAGAGAAATGGGGAGGAGGAGTAGGAAAGATTGGACATGTACATGTTTAGTGTGTGTGTGTGTGTGTGTGTGTGTGTGTGTGTGTGTGTGTGTGTGTGTGTGTGATTGTGTGTGTGTGTGTGTGTGTGTGTGTGTGTGTGTGTGTGTGTGTGTGTGTGTGTGTGTGTGTGTGTGTGTGTGTGTGCACAGGACATGTGTAAGCACCAAGACAGCTGAAGACATGGAAGCCATTGACGTGCCCATGTAAGTTAAGTATTGTTGTAGTCAATTTGGTTGGTGTGTGTATGATAGTGCTGATATTTATAGTTGCTATGTGTTCAATTTCTCTTGCTAAACATTGTAGCAATTGTATATGTTTGTATGTATGTATAAAGTGCTGATATTTATGGGTGCCATGTGTTCACTTTTCCGAGTTAGATATTGTAGTGATTGTGTATGTTTGTATCATGTATGTTTTAAATGCTGATATTTATGGGTGCCATGTGTTCACTTTTCCGAGTTAGATATTGTAGTGATTGTGTATGTTTGTATCATGTATGTTTTAAATGCTGATATTTATGGGTGCCATGTGTTCACTTTTCTGAGTTAGATATTGTAGTGATTGTGTATGTTTGTATCATGTATGTTTTAAATGCTGGTGTTTGTGGATGCCATGTCTTCACTTTTTTCAGACAAACAGAGGCCTTCAGAGTACACCCTTTCAAACCAAAGGGGCCAAGTCAGGGTTTTCAACAGTTCTGCATTTTTACAGTGGCATAGATTATGTTGTAATGAATAATGATCATCAGTTTATATAAATTCTGATGATATTGTAAGTTTATATTGATCATATCTTTATCAGCATGTATGAATTTAGAACTCTGCAAGAATAGGTATTTTGTTATTAAAAGATGAAGTAAGTAGTATTTTCTCTGCACCAAACAGCATGTTACTACTGATCCTGGCTTTACTAAAATGATAAATATTGTTGGGGATGTTTTTACTAACCAACACAGAGGCCAGTCTGGGGGCTAAGTGGCAGAACAGCAGTTAGAGAAGTGTGCATTGGGGAATGTTGTGTTGAGTGTGGAATTAGAGAAGTGTGCATTGGGGATTGTTGTGTTGAGTGTGGAATTAGAGAAGTGTGCATTGGTGATTGTTGTGTTGAGTGTGGAATTAGAGAAGTGTGCATTGGTGATTGTTGTGTTGAGTGTGGAATTAGAGAAATGTGCATTGGGGAATGTTGTGTTGAGTGTGGAATTAGAGAAGTGTGCATTGGTGATTGTTGTGTGGAATTAGAGAAGTGTGCATTGGTGATTGTTGTGTTGAGTGTGGAATTAGAGAAATGTGCATTGGTGATTGTTGTGTTGAGTGTGGAATTAGAGAAGTGTGCATTGGTGATTGTTGTGTGGAATTAGAGAAGTGTGCATTGGGGAATGTTGTGTTGAGTGTGGAATTACAGAAGTGTGCATTGGTGATTGTTGTGTGGAATTAGAGAAGTGTGCATTGGGGATTGTTGTGTGGAATTAGAGAAGTGTGCATTGGTGATTGTTGTGTTGAGTGTGGAATTAGAGAAGTGTGCATTGGGGATTGTTGTGTTGAGTGTGGAATTACAGAAGTGTGCATTGGTGATTGTTGTGTGGAATTAGAGAAGTGTGCATTGGGGATTGTTGTGTGGAATTAGAGAAGTGTGCATTGGGGATTGTTGTGTGGAATTAGAGAAGTGTGCATTGGTGATTGTTGTGTTGAGTGTGGAATTAGAGAAGTGTGCATTGGGGATTGTTGTGTGGAATTAGAGAAGTGTGCATTGGGATTGTTGTGTGGAATTAGAGAAGTGTGCATTGGGAGTGTTGTGTGGAATTAGAGAAGTGTGCATTGGTGTGTGATTGATGTGTTGGGAATTGGAAGAGAAGTGTGCATTGGGGATGTTGTGTTGAGTGTGGAATTAGAGAAGTGTGCATTGGGGATTGTTGTGTGTGGAATTAGAGAAGTGTGCATTGGGTGATGTGTGTTGGTGTGGAATTAGAGAAGTGTGCATTGGGGATTGTTGTGTTGAGTGTGAATTAGAGAAGTGTGCATTGGGGATTGTTGTGTGGAATTAGAGAAGTGTGCATTGGGGGATTGTTGTGGTGGAATTAGAGAAGTGTGCATTGGGATTGTTGTGTGGAATTAGAGAAGGTGTGCATTGGGGATTGTTGTGTGGAATTAGAGAAGTGTGCATTGGTGATTGTTGTGTTGTGTGGAATTAGAGAAGTGTGATTGGGATTGTTGTGTGGAATTAGAAAAGGTGCTTGGGGATTGTTGTGTGGAATTAGAGAAGGTGCATGGGATTGTTGTGTGGGAATTAAAAGTGTGCATTGGTGATTGTTGTGTTGAGTGTGGAATTAGAGAAGTGTGCATGGGATTGTTGTGTGGAATTAGAGAAGTGGTTGGTGATTGTTGTGTTGGTGTGGAAGAGAAGTGTGCATGGTGATTGTTGTGTTGAGTGTGAATTAGAGAAGTGTGCTTGGGGATTGTTGTGTGAGTGGAATTGAGAAGTGTGCATTGGGGATTGTTGTGTGGAATTAGAGAAGTGTGCATTGGGGATTGTTGTGTGGAATTAGAGAAGTGTGCATTGGTTGTTTGTTGAGTGTGGAATTAGAGAAGTGTGCATTGGGATTGTTGGTGGAATTAGAGAAGTGTGCATTGGGATTGTTGTGTTGAGTGTGGAATTAGAGAAGTGTGCATTGGGATTGTTGTGTGGGGAATTAGAGAAGTGTGCATTGGGATTGTTGTGTGGAATTAGAGAAGTGTGCTTGGTGTTGTTGTGTGGAATTAGAGAAGGTGCATTGGGGATTGTTGGTTGGTGAATTAGAGAAGTGTGCATTGGGGATTGTGTGTGGAATTAGAGAAGTGTGCATTGGGTTGTTGTGTGGAATTAGGAAGTGTGCTTGGGATTTGTTGTGTGGAATTAGAGAAGTGTGCATTGGGATTGTTGTGTGGAATTAGAGAAGTGTGTTTGGGGTAATGTGTGTTGTTGTGTGGAATTAGAGAAGTGTGCATTGGGATTGTTGTGTGGATTGGAAGTGTGCATTGGGATTGTTGGTGGAATTAGAGAAGTGTGCTTGGGATGTTGTGTGGAATTAGAGAAGTGTGCATTGGGGATTGTGTGTGTGGGAATTAGAGAAGTGGCATTGGGTTGTTGTGGAATTAGGAAGTTGCTTGGTGATTGTTTGTGGAATTAGAGAAGTGTGCATTGGGGATTGTTGTGTGGAATTATGGAAGTGTGCTTGGGGATTGTTTGTTGTTTGGTTGTTGGAATTAGAGAAGTGTGCATTGGGGATTGTTGTGTGGAATTAGAGAAGTGTGCATTGGGATTGTTGTGTGGAATTAGAGAAGTGTGCTGGGATTGTTGTGGATGAGAGGATGGATGTGTTGATTGTGTTGGATGTGGAATTAGAGAAGTGGTTGTGATTGTTGGTTGTTAGGAAGTGTGCTTGGGGATTGTTGTGTGGAATTAGAGAAGTGTGCATTGGTGATTGTTGTGTGGAATTAGAGAAGTGTGCATTGGGGTTTTGGTGGAATTGGAATGTGCATGGTGTTGTTGGGATTAGAGTGTATTGGATTGTTGGGTTTGTGGAAATGGAAGTGTGCATTGGTTGTTGGTGGATAGAGAAGTGTGCATTGGGATGTTGTGTGGAATTAGAGAAGTTGCATGGTGTTGTTTGTGAGTGGATTGGAATGTTTGGATGGTGTTGGTTGTGGAATTAGAGAAGTTGCATTGGTGATTTTGTGTTGAGGTGGAATTAGAGAAGTGTGCATTGGGGATTGTGTTGTGTGGAATTAGAGAATGTGTTGTTGTGTTTGTGTGGAATTAGAGATGTGTGCATTGGTGATTGTTGTGTGATTATTGGAAGTGTGCATTGGGGTGTTGGTTGTGTGGATTAGAGAAGTGGCATTGGGGATTGTTGTGTGGAATTAGAGAAGGTGTTGGGATTGTTTGGTGATTGAGAAGTGCATTGGGATTGTTAGTGTGGAATTAGAGAAGTGTGCATGGGATTGTTGTGGTGGAATTAGAGAAGTGTGCATTGGGGATTTGTTGTGTGGAATTAGAGAAGTGTGCATTGGGATGTTGTGTTGAGTGTGAATTAGAGAAGTGTGCATTGGTGATTGTGTGTGGATTGTGAAGTGTGCATTGGGATTGTTGTGGAATTAGAGAATGTGCATTGGGATTGTTGTGTGGAATTAGAGAAGTGTGCATTGGGATTGTTGGTGTGGAATTAGAGAAGTGTGCATTGGGATTGTTGTGTGGAATTAGAGAAGTGTGCATTGGGGTATTGTGTGTGGAATTGAGAAGTGTGCATTGGGATTTGTTGTGTGGAATTAGAGAAGTGTGCATTGGTGATTGTGTGTTGAGTGTGAATTAGAGAAGTGTTCATTGGGGATGTTGTAGTGGAATTAAGAGTGTGATTGGGTGTGTTGTTTTGGGAATTAGAGAAGTGTGCATTGGGTTGTTGTGTGGAATTAGAGAAGTGTGATGGATTGTTGTGTGGATTAGAGAAGTTGCATTGGTATTGTTGTGTGGGAATTGAGTGTGTTGGATTGTTGGTGTGGAATTGGGAGTGTGATTGGGATGTTGGGGTTGTGTGAATTAGAGAAGTGTGCATTGGTGATTGTTGTGTGGAATTAGAGAAGTGTGCATTGGTGATTGTTTGTTGATGTGGAATTAGAGAAGTGTGCATTGGGGATTGTTTGTGTGGAATTAGAGAAGTGTGCATTGGTGATGTGTTGGTTGGATGTGTTGGTGAGTGTGGAATTGGTGAGTTGTTGGTGTGTTGGAGTGTGGATTAGGAAGTGTTGCATTGGAATGTGTGTTGAGTGTGGAATTAGAGAAGTGTGCATTGGTGATTGTTGTGTTGAATTAGAGAAGTGTGCATTGGGGAATGTTGTGTGGAATTAGAGAAGTGTGCATTGGGGATTGTTGTGTGGAATTAGAGAAGTGTGCATTGGGGATTGTTGTGTTGAGTGTGGAATTAGAGAAGTGTGCATTGGGGATTGTTGGTGTGGAATTAGAGAAGTGTGCATTGGGGATTGGTTTGTGTGGAATTAGAGAAGTGTGCATTGGGGATTGTTGTGTGGAATTAGAGAAGTGTGCATTGGGGATTGTTGTGTGGAATTAGAGAAGTGTGCATTGGGGATTGTTGTGTGGAATTAGGGAAGTGTGCATTGGGTATTGTTGTGTGGAATTAGAGAAGTGTGCATTGGGGATTGTTGTGTTGAGTGTGGAATTAGAGAAGTGTGCATTGGGGATTGTTTGTGTGGAATTAGAGAAGTGTGCATTGGGGATTGTTGTGTGGAATTAGAGAAGTGTGCATTGGGGATTGTTGTGTGGAATTAGAGAAGTGTGCATTGGCGATTGTTGTGTGGAATTAGAGAAGTGTGCATTGGGGATTGTTGTGTGGAATTAGAGAAGTGTGCATTGGGGATTGTTGTGTTGAGTGTGGAATTAGAGAAGTGTGCATTGGGGATTGTTGTGTTGAGTGTGGAATTACAGAAGTGTGCATTGGGGATTGTTGTGTGGAATTAGAGAAGTGTGCATTGGGGATTGTTGTGTTGAGTGTGGAATTAGAGAAGTGTGCATTGGGGATTGTTGTGTGGAATTAGAGAAGTGTGCATTGGGGAATGTTGTGTTGAGTGTGGAATTAGAGAAATGTGCAATTGGGGATTGTTGTGTTGAGTGTGGAATTACAGAAGTGTGCATTGGGGATTGTTGTGTGGAATTAGAGAAGTGTGCATTGGGGATTGTTGTGTGGAATTAGAGAAGTGTGCATTGGGTATTGTTGTGTGGAATTAGAGAAGTGTGCATTGGGGATTGTTGTGTTGAGTGTGGATTTAGTTTAGTATGCATGTTTGTTTAATATACAATATTGAACAAGTGGACTTTGTAAATGTAATTGTGTTCAGTAAGGAATTAGTGAAATGTGCACTTGTGAGTGTTGTGTTCATTCCATCTATACTTGGTCTGTTTATTGTTTGTGTTGACAGATCTGGGAGTGGTGATGGTGATGGTGGTGTTGTACAGAAACTGCCCAGAATGTTTGATGTCAGTATTCTTTCTCTGTGTGTTAGGGGAGGAGGGGGGGGGGGGGGCTTGTTGTGGACAGTGTAAATAATGTGTGTTGTTTGTGTTGACAGGCCTGGGGGTGGTGGTGATTGTGGTGTGTGGAAACTGCCAAGAATTGTTCATGTAAGTGATCTTCCTCTGTGTGTGATTGATTTTTGTGTTTTTGGTTTTGTTTGCAGTTGGATTTTTTTTTTTTTGGGGGGGGGGGGAAGGGGGGGAGTTGTTGTGAAGTGTAAATAATGTTGATTGTTTATGTTTACAGACCTGGGGGTGTGTGGTGCACAGGCTGTGGATGGTGGACACAGACTGCTTGCGGATGATCTGTGACGTAAGTCATCTTTGTGTGTGTGTGTGTGTGTGTGTGTGTGTGTGTGTGTGTGTGTGTGTGTGTGTGTGTGTGTGTGTGTGTGTGTGTGTGTGTGTGATTGTGTGTGTGTTGTGCTGGAGTAGTATGTTGTGTTAGATTTAAAGTGTGCTGACACAAGTGTCACCTTTATTTGTTCATCTCTTTAACATCATCTGAAATGCAGTGGTTTTAGTTGAAAACTGTTTATTGTATGTAGGGTGTGTGGGTTTTTTTAATGGGGGGAGATGGAAGGATAAATGTTGGTTTATTTCGCACAGTCTTATAGACTACATTCAGTCCTGTTGTTACTTCTCAGTTTGACAAGAATTCAGATGTTGTAGTTATCTTTGGAATTGTACAGGGGAAACAAAGAGGAACTGGAAAAAGAAGAAACAGTTTGTGACATATGTGGTTGTAACAACCTAGGTCCTGTGAAAAGTGTAACCTTGGCGCATTT
The DNA here is from genome assembly GCA_030674155.1 of Stramonita haemastoma. Classification (NCBI taxonomy): domain Eukaryota; kingdom Metazoa; phylum Mollusca; class Gastropoda; order Neogastropoda; family Muricidae; genus Stramonita; species Stramonita haemastoma. The sequence continues at coordinate 14,771 of JASPKP010001907.1, read as the reverse complement.
CAAGGTGTTGTCAAAAGGTGATGATTATCAGACTGTTGCAGAAGGGGGTGGGAGAGAAGGGAAAATGGGGAGGAGGAGTAGGAAAGATTGGATGTGTACATGTTTATTTGGTGTGTGTGTGTTCACAGGACTGGTGTAAACACAAAGACACCTGAAGACATGGAAGCCATTGAGTACCCATTTCAGTTAAGTATTGTCCTAGTCAATTTGGTCGGTGTTGTGTATGTTTTAAGTGCTGATATTTATGGGTGCCATATGTTAACTTTTTCTTGTTAAATATTGTAGTGATATATATCTGTATGTTTTAAATGCTGATGTTTGAGGTGCCATGTCTTCACTTTTTCCAGACAAACGTAGGCCTTCAGAGTACAGCCTTTCAAACAAAGGGGGCCCAATCAGGGTTTTGAACAGTTCTGAATTTTTATAGTGGCATAGATTGTGTTATAATCAATAGTGATCATCAGTGTGTATAAATTCTGATGATATTCGTAAGTTTATACTGATCATATCTTTATCAGTATGTATGAATTTAGAACTCTGCAAGAATAGGTATTTTGTTATTAAAAGATGAAGTAAGTGGTATTTTCTCTGCACCAAACAGCATGTTACTGATTCTGGCTTTTGCTAAATTTATAAATATTGTTGGGGATGTTTTTACTAACCAACACAGAGGCCAGTCTGAGGGCTAACTGACAGAATGACAGAGAAATGTGTAATTAGAGAAGTGTGTATTGGTGATTGTTGTGTTGAGTGTGGAATTAGTTTAGTATGCAGGTGTACGGTTAATGTACAATACGGAATATAGTGTAAGGTGTACTTGAAATTGTTTGTGTTCTGTAGGGAATTCGTCAGTGTTGTGTTCATTTCATTTGTACTTGGCCTCTCTCTCCATGCAGGGTCCTGAAAGAAGTTGTCTTTGGTCAGTGTGTTGAGGGGGGAGGGGGTGTGGGGGGATGGATGTTGTGATGGACATGTGAGTGCTGTGAGTTTACTGTCTGGTCACAGGGTTGGCAGGCGATGACTGACATCAGCACAGCTGAAGGAAGGAAGACTGCAGAGAGACAGACAGACAGGACATTGGAGAATGGCACTTTCTATGCAGGTTAGTATCGTGTGTCTTGTGCTGTAGTGTAGTGTATGATATTGTAGTGTATGATCTTGTAGTGTATTGTGGTCTATGATATTGTACTAGTGTAGTGTATTGTGATGTACTGTATTGTTGTCTATGATATTGTAGTGTAGTGTATTGTGGTGTAGTGTAGTGTATAATATTGTAGTGTAGTGTGCATAATGCTGTACTGTACTGCATGATATTGTAGTGTGCTGTAGTGTGGTGTACTGTAGTGTAGGATCATTTAGTGTACAGTATTGTGCTGTACTGTTGTCTATGTAGTGTAGTGTTAATGTGCTCTCTAAAGTAGGATATTGTAGATATACCACTTTCTCAGGAAAGACTTCAGTGACTGAAGTTCAGAATGCAGTCCCAGGAATTTTTTGTCATGTATTGTTTTATTTTGATGACATGTTCAATATCCTCAAAGTAAAAGAATAAATTTTAAAAATAATATTCTCATTTTTCTTTCATAGCAGGGGCATTGTAGGGGTGACTGACATTAAGGAATTATTGCTTTGGTAGTTTTAAAATGGCCCGTTTTTGCCCCAAGATAAAAAGAAAGAAATGATTGGCAGTGTTGGTCAACTTAGTGTTAAACCAGTGTGGATTATGTGAGATATGTTTCATTTGCTGTTGAAGTGACGGGCTGTGGTGTCAGCCTTCTCCTGACCATGTCTTGTCTGTCCACAGGGAGCAAGGCAGCTGTGATGTCATCCTCCAGTGCTTCACAACAAAGTTTTCAGAAAAAACTCTTCAAGTTTACGAATCAAACAAACAGCTGAGTAATTCAAGAGATGAATTATTTCTGTATCAGTGTCTTCTTCAGTTCATTGAATTTTCAGTGCTGGAATCATTTGTACGCCAGTCCACAACAGCTGGTGTGAATGGCGTTTCACATGGGATGTGGATTGTAGTGTAGTGTTTTGAGCTAGTTGTGTTGCCTGTTGCTGTGTTCGTTGCCTGGGGTTGTCTACCTCTGGGGGTCACAGCAGTCTTCTCTGTGTCCAAGTCTGGCAGCTCTTCCCGGGAGAGGGCATCAGGGCTAGAGTGGTACCACTTTTTTTTCTTCCTGTCAGCGTGTGTGTGTGTGTGTGTGTGTGTGTGTGTGTGTGTGTGTGTGTGTGTGTGTGTGTGTGTGTGTGTGTGTGTGTGTGTGT
>JASPKP010001907.1:0-5000 GCA_030674155.1 Stramonita haemastoma | reverse complement strand
ACGCATGTAGCGCTATTTTGAAACTATACAAACGGCAGTTGCGGGGGCGCACTGTTTGTTCAAATATGCGCTATCCACAGTTTTTTTGCGTCCGTTAGGGCGCACTGGTCACATTATTTTGCGGCAAAGTTGAAAAAAATGCGGGAATCCCGCAAGGGCGCACCCTAGAATCAACACTGAACATGTACATACTTCAGCTGGCCCTATTTCAGATGTCTGTTGATACATTTCAGGCATAGGTATCTGGATGCCTGTTTTTAAAACCATCAACACTGTATTTTAGGACCATTATGTCTGTATTTGGGCATTTTACATCAGGGACACATTTCAAAGATCTGTACTTCAGCTGTCTGTACCTCAATGTAGAAGTCTACATCTCCAATGCATTTTGGGGTTTGTATTTTTGATACTTTGGATAATTATCTGCATCTCTACATCTTAATTTTAGGGTTTGTATTTTTGATAATTTAGATAATTATCTGTATCTCTACATCTTGGGTTTATTTTAGGGTTTGCATTTATAATAATTTAGATAATTATCTGTATCTCTACATCTTAGATGCATTTTAGGTTTGAATTTTTGATAATTTAGATAATTATCTGTATCCCTACATCTTAGATGCATTTTAAGTTTGTATTTTTGATAATTTAGATAATTATATGTATCTCTACATCTTAGATGCATTTTAGGGTTTGTATTTTTGATAATTATCTGCATCTTGGGGGTGGGATCCAGTATGGCTCAGTGGTCAGAGCTCTCGCTTTCCCCAGTAAAGTTAAGCAGCGTGGATGGTAGTTACCAATTGGATGGGTGACCGTTTGCGCACCTTGGCTTCAGTACAGTCCCCCAGCTGTAAATGGATACCTGCCTGCTTTAGGGTCAAGGAAGGTAAAGTAGTGAGGGAGAGGAGATTGGCACTACCCTCAATGTGCTGGCCCCTAGAGAAGCTGAGGTCTCTGATGCCTCGCCCCCCTAGGTTATGGGACACCGTTACCTCAATGTTGTCCAGTGTAGGTGTATTCCTAATGCAGCTGGCATGCATCTGCCCACATTTCCAATGCTTGAATTCATGTCTGCTCTCTATATAATCCCGATTAATGTCCTTTGAGTTCCAAGTTAACCAAAGGCAAGATTTTTGCATATGCTACCTTTCCCCTCAGTTTAGGAGTCAGGACATTAGTGATAGCGTTTACAAATGCATCCATTTTATGAATTATGTCATCTGTTCCTACCAGCACAAAATGGCCTATTCTTCCAGTCAGCAGAATGAGTTTTTAGTGTGCACCCAAGATGTTCAGAACCTCATTTTTTGATGGCCAGGTGGACATCTTTAATTGCACCATCAGTTCCTTCTTGATGGACGAATTACACGTCTACATTTAGATGTCGGCTTTTAAATACATGTAGCTGGTGAAATTTTGTATCATGTCAACTGTGGATGGAGAGTGCCTTCAAGTGAGCACCCTAGCGGTAGTTCATACAGCCCTGTTTGAAATATCTGTACTTTTCAATATATTCAGCTGGTGACATTTTGTATCATGTCAACTGTGGATGGAGAGTGCCTTCAAGTGAGCACCCTAGCGGTAGTTCATACAGCCCTGTTTGAAATATCTGTACTTTTCAATATATTCAGCTGGTGACATTTTGTATCATGTCAACTGTGGATGGAGAGTGCCTTCAAGTGAGCACCCTAGTGGTAGTTCATACAGCCGTTTGAAATATCTGTACTTTTCAATATATTCAGCTGGTGACATTTTGTATCATGTCAACTGTGGATGGAGAGTGCCTTCAAGTGAGCACCCTAGTGGTAGTTCATACAGCCTGTTTGAAATATCTGTACTTTTCAATATATTCAGCTGGTGACATTTTGTATCATGTCAACTCTGGATGGAGAGTGCCTTCAAGTGAGCACCCTAGCGGTAGTTCACACAACCCTGTTTGAAATATCTGTATGTCACTTGAATAGTCCATGTACAGCTCTGTATTTTAAGCCTAATCCTTAGGTAATGTAAAGGTAGGTAAAGGTGTTCCATGACTAATGCAGTCGTTGGGGAGCAAGACGTCAAACTTCTCCAGGGGCCAGCATGTTGAGGGCAGCCATTTATAACTGGGTGAACTGGGCGACTGTGCTGAAACCATGGCACGCAAAGGGTCACCCATCCATATGTTAACGTTTAGTGTTGCTGAACCTTTTTAGGGGAAAGTGACTGCTCTGACCACAGAGCTATCCCATTTCTTATGGCTCCAGTCCAGTCCCCCAGCTGTCAATGGGTATCCACCCCTCTTTAGGAGCAAGGGAGAGGAGATGGGCACCACTCTTATAATACGCTGGCCCCTGGAAGAGCCGAAGTCTCCAACACCTCACTGGTTTATGACATGGGATACCTTTACCAACATAACCCTAACCAATTCCATACTTTTTTCAAATCTTGTGAACGACTGTTAACCGAGATCATGTGTACAAACAGGCAAATTATTCTGGCCATATGCATTCAGAAGGGTAGGCCATTTTCTGCCCTTTAGGAGCAGGTAAAATTGTATGTACACAGGTGTCATGTTTAGACACCATCCCTGAAGTTGAACTGCACCTATCTAAAATGAGGGGGGGGGGGTTCAAATACAACAAAATCTGGCCATTGGCAAACCATTGAGCCCTAGCTAAGCACATTTTAAAAAGAAAAATAAATGAAAGTGAAATTATTTTTAGATGCTTCATCTAGTGTAGTAGTTACCCACAATATACACATCTGTAATCCAATTTAAAAACCGGGTAAATTATCCACACAAAAAAAAATTGGGGGGGGGGGGGGGGGGGGGGGGTTGGGGGCCAACATTAAAATCTTAGATTTCCGATGTCTGTGTATGTTCCAAGATTCTATGCAAATTTTAGTCTACTTATTTCAGAAGTCTGTACTCAAATGTAAAATTCTTATATCGGTATTTTAGTTCATACCACTTTATGTCACAACAGATTTCATTGCGTGAAATTTGGGCTGCTCTCCCTGGGGAGAGCGTGTCACCACAAGTGCAGTGCCTACCCATTATTTACTTTTTTCTTTTTCCTCAGGGATGGTGTCCAAACAGGACACCTGTGTGTACATGCCGTTTTGTTTTGAATTTTGTCATCCGCTCCTACCCGAACAGGGTTCGCGCTCAGGGCCTCAATTTAGTCTTGTCTGAATATACATCTAGTATATATTTGAAATTGGTAATCGAAAGTAGGCCTACATTTTTGACATTGGTATACTACATCTAAATGAAGTCAGTATTCCAAAGCTCGTTATCAATGTGCACTTTTCCTGTTGGGGGTTTTTCCCCAAATATTTTTTATAAAGGTTTTTTATTAGTATTATACACATCTTTAAATGGTCACTTTCAAATGCTCATTATTTTCTGATTTAGTTTCTTTATATTCACTCTGCTGTTTTATGTCTTTGCTTTTATTAACATTCAGTTATCTTTAGTGTCTGATTTACTTTATATAAAAACTTCTATTGAACGGGTCTTGTTAAATGTCCACATTCAGATGCTTAGTTTTCTGGGACCAAATTCAGATTAAAAAAATATTATCTCCAATTTCTTTGGTTACATCTTTTCTTTTTATCAATATTTTGTCATCTGAATTTGATTTACCTAACAAAGAAACTTTTCTTTAAGAGGTCTTGTTAGCGTGCGAGTATTTTTACTTTGGATATGTTATATTTTATGTCTGTATTTATGCCAGAGTTTACATGTGGGTAATGATTACTGGGGTCTTTTTGTTTTAAATTTCTGCGTTTAGATGCATTTGTGTTGTTCCACCATAAAACAAGTCAATTAGCACCTGAACCTTTTTTCTGCTTGGAGCCATGAGGCATTTGGGGTCAGGTTGTCGATTTTGATTCATAAAACTATCCTTTATTCTACACTGTAATGAAATATCAAGGCACAAATTTGTTTCCTTTTAAATGTATTTTTAAAATACTCAAGCCCTCATTCTGACCACATATTACAATGCTAAACCAGTCCATTTCTTACTTTGTCATTTCCTGCAGTTTATCATTTCAATTTGTGATAACTTTTCATAGAATCATCCTATTTTCAATCTGTTTTTTGTTTTGGATAGCCTGTTTATCACAGATCAATAACATGCCAGTAACATAAAATTAACCTCAGGCACAATGCGACTCATTATGTGTTGGAGCATCACATTTTTACATCATAAATGATCCAAGAATTTTGGATATTTGTACGCCCTATTATATGTTTATACTGTTGATTTTTTTCCATCTATATGTATGAATCTTGGATATCTGTATTCTAGATGCCTGTATTCAGATGTCTGTACTTTTGAAGCCTATACTCCAATGCTTCTTCACTCTTTCTTTCATTTCACGGATAATGGAATGAGCACTGGTGTGCTTTTTACATCAGTCCAAATTTCCTGCAGAGTAATTGCCCTGACTAAAGGTCGAGGGCAATAAATCACAAATATTATTTTACAAAAAAAAAAAAAAAAAACCCCACAAAACATACACTGCCACACCACTCTAAGAGGCAGGGCAGGGTAAGGTAGCCTAGTGGTGAACTGAAGAGAGTTCTGACTGTGTGTGATCTGACTGCAGGTTACAGCCACCACTGACAGCAGACGCCTGTTCCTGGGGATTTTCCCTCTGGATGCAACTTCAGTGCCGACTCCACTCCCCAAAATCTTTCTGATGAGACTATACACTATAGTCTGCAGATCATTTTGTGCCTAAATTAAAACCTCTTTTGCCTTTTAGAGAAGTAGGCCACTATGAGGTGGTATGAAGCGTTGACAAATGTAGAAAACGCGCACACTGGTATATTTCCACATTATCTCTGAAGCTGGAATGTGGCTAACTTACTGGTGGCAAACGCTCAGATACAAAATCTCACCAATGGAGCTCTTAAGGATAGACAAAAAACAGCCTAAAAACCCCTTTTCCAATCCTCCACCTTTGATATACAGACATCTGGATACAGGCAGCTGAGGAAT
>JASPKP010001906.1:0-25693 GCA_030674155.1 Stramonita haemastoma | reverse complement strand
TTATTTATTTTATTTATTCTTTTATATCGAGGATAATAAAATAAGCACTCATGTGTTTGGTTTTTTAAAATCTAATTCCCGTGTGTATGCAGCTCTGTAAATTTTATCTGTTTCACGCACAGGGCCTATCTTACGAAATGAACAAATGACGTATGCACAAAGATTGCGGCGTTCGACACGGGGCCGTTTATAGTCTCATTAAGAAGACGTTGGGAAAACTCCGTACGGAACGAAATCGAAATCGGTTAGTCAAATTGCGAGCCGTGTTGATTGTGTTTGTATGTGTGTGATGTGTGTGATTGTGTGTGTGTGATTCTGATGTGTGTGTACTCTGTGTGACGTGTGTGTGTGTGTGTGTGTGTATTGTGATGTGTGTGTGGTGTTGTGTCGTGTTGTGTGAGTGTGTATGTGTGTGTGTGATTGCGGTGCGTGCTGCGACTCGTGGTGTGTGCGCGGCGGTGGTTCCTGCGTGCGTGTGGTGGTGTGTGTGGTGTGTGTGTGTGTGTGATGTGTTGTGTGTGTGTGTGAATTGTGTGTGTGTGTGTTTGCGTTGTTGGGTGTGGTGTGTGTGTGTGTGTGTGTGTATGTGTGTGTGATGTTGTGTTTGTAGTGTTGTGTTGTGTGTTGCGATTGTGTGTATGTGTGATTGTGTGTGTGTCATGTGTGTGTGATTGTGTGTGTGTGTGTGTTTGTGTGTGTGTGTGTGTGTGTGTGTGTGTGTGTGTGTGTGTGTGTGTTGTGTGTGTGTGTGGCGTATGTGTGTGCATGTGTGTGTGTGTGGTGTGTGTGTGTGTGTGGTGTGTGTGTGTGTGTGTTGTGTGTGTGTGTGTGTGTGGTGGGGTGTGTGTGTGTGTGCTGTGTGCTTTCTTCAATTTAACGTCTCTTCACTCATAGTGATATTAAACGAGAAAACAAGAGTGAAATAAACTGCGTCACGTGTGTGCGTGAGTCTGTATGTATGAGTGTGTGGAAATTTTTGTCAGTGTGCATGCCTACATGTGCTTTTGATTCCCCCCCCCCCCCCCCCCACACACGAATTGTGCTGTGTGTGTGTGTGTGTGTGTGTGTGTGTGTGTGGTGTGTGTGTGTGTGTGTGTGTGTGTGTGTGTGTGTGTGTGTGTGTGTGTGTGTGTGTGTGTGTGTGTGTGTGTGTGTATGTGTGTGTGTGTGTGTGTGTGTGTGTGTGTGTGTGTGTTGTGTGTGTGTGTGTGTGTGTGTGTGTGTGTGTGTGTGTGTGTGTGGACTCAACTAAAAGACTGAAGATAAAACACATCCTGAGATAACAAAGAACATGTTAATGACACAACAAGAATGAAATAAACTACAGGAACAGCTAACAACAATCAAAGGTAGATCCTAACTTGACTATCATGAAGACCGACAGAAAAATTGCCAAGAATGTGAAAGTCATTCAAAATGTGCTCTAGAAAAAAAGGGGCTGTTTGAAGGATGGCAATGGCCCTTTTTTTTTTTTATAAAACAGAGCACCCTGCAATGGGCATTGCTACAGTAAATAATCCACTGGAATTTGTACACGGCATAAGAATTAAATTTGTTTGCAATATTTCGTGCGGAAAGCAGTTAAACAAAACTGATATATTAAGCTGATGATGTGTCTAGGACTTGGAAGACAAAATTATCAAACAAGAGGGTATTGATCTTACTTGCAGTAGCACTTTTTATGCTGTTATTGAAATATTGACAATTTGAACTCTTGAGAAAATCTTGGAATGGATCAGAAGATAGATTATTCTCTATGAGACTGTGACACTCCTGGAGATCTGATGGAATGAAAGACTGACAGCACTGTCAGAATTGTGAGCTGCTTTTCTGGCAGCTTCATCCCCCCTTTCATTGGCAGTGACCCCACAGTGTGAAGGCAGAGGCAACGTGGCTACAGGCTACTTTGTTTTGACCCTGCACAAACCGGCCAGCTGTACATGGTTACATCGGGGTTGGGGGAAAATGGGAGTTTCTGTAAATCCTACTTAGTTATCTAATAACAGAGGGATGTGACAGCAACATCCTGCTTAATATGGGAACTATACTGGGAGACAGACATTTCTAGACTTTCATTTCCGTCTGCGTTGGCACAGAAAGAAGACAGCAAGTCAAGTTTAAAATGAAGGATTTTGAATACCGTAGTTTGTTTTTGATTTTTTTAAGTTCATCATACAAGCAAAACTGGATATATGATAATAGTTATTGTTAGAGTGGGCACTTTGCGCAGAAGAACATTTGAATTAATGTCATTTCGACAAAATTAATTATCGGCTGATAATGTGATCATGTTGGAGATAGTTAACGGTTTAGATAGAAGCCTTGTTGGCAAAGCTTTGGTTTTTTTTCTTGGTGTAGTTTGACTTGTTCAGCTCCCCCTCCCTGGTAAATGCATTATGGGTTTGCAATTGGGCTGAAGACTGACAAGACTGACAGAAATTCATCACCCAGACGTGTCAGTCCTGCAACTAAATCTGTCAGTTACGGGTATCAGTGCAGTTCGCAAGTATCTGTCTACTGACGCCACATCCAAGCTTGTAACATCTCTCATTCTTTCTCGACTGGACCACTGTAATTCACTGCTGGTTGGTCTACCAGCACCATCTGTCCACTCCCTTCAACGTATTCAAAACTCTGCAGCTCGACTTGTCCTAAGAAAGAAGAAATTCGAACATATAACTCCGCTCTTGCGATCTCTGCACTGGCTATCTGTCGCACACAGACTGAAATGATACAAGATCACTACCCTCTGCTACAAATGTCTACACAAGACTGCACCTTCTTATCTCTGTGACTGTCTTCACTGTACACTCCTTTTCGATCCCTCCGTTCTGCTGCAGATACTATGTACTTACAAAATACAAAGGTTCAAACAGTCCAGTGTCGGCCGTCGTTCTTTCACTATTTCTGGTCCATCTATCTGGAATGACCTCCCTCTGTCCCTTCGACAAATCCCTTTGTTTGACACTTTCAAATCCAATCTAAAGACACACTTATTTCCTACCTAGGATCTTCCTCCATCATCACACCTCACATCTGTCCCTATTTTCAGTCAGTCTCCTCCATCTCCATCACTGTGCGTTATCCTGTGTGTGGGTGTGGATGTGTGTAGGGGCTGTGTGGGTATGTGTAAGGGTATATGTGTGTTGTGTGTGTTTTCGTAAATTTATAATTTGTTAATTCATTTGTGAATGGTTGCATACGTGCAACTGATTTGAATGCAAGCGCATTGATTTGTTTGCATTACAAGATTTAGCGTTATATAAATTGTATGTATTATGATAATAATAATAATAATAATAATAATAATAATAATAATAATAATAATAATAATAATAATATTATTATTATTATTATTATTATTATTTTTATTTTTATTTTTTTTTTTTATTATTTTTTTTTTTTATTATATTATAGGGAAGATCAAACTAGAGGAGAGAATGTGGGCTTCTTTCGGAGTTTTTATCATTTAAAGGGGGGGGGGGGGGTGATTGTGTATCTTTGTTCCTTTTTTCGTATATCACATGCAAAGACACTCAAAGGTACACACACACACAACACCACACACAACACACACACACACACACACCACAACACCACACACCACACACCACACACACACAACACACAACACACACACACACACCAACACACAACCAACACAACACACACACACACACCACACACACACACACACACACACAACACACACACACACACACAACACATCACACACACACAGTCACACACACACACACCACAACACACACACACACAAGTCACACACCACACACACACACAACAACACACACACACACACACACACAACACACACCACACACACACACACACAACACACACAAAACAACTACACAATTCCTGCGTCAAGATGGCGATCTATAATAGTAGGTACCGGCAGCCAAAAAATTCTTGGGGAAAATGTTTAAAACAATAAGTTTTCTTAAAAATCAAGAAAATTTAAGAATAAAAAAGTAAGGCTCTAGCTTGTTTAGTTCCAGAAATATCGAATTGAAAACGGCATTTTTCGTTCAGTCATTCTGATTAAAAAATGGAGCATGTTTGCCATGACATAACTTTCTAGTAAATCATAGTAACAGTTTACAATCATAGATTTTGCTTCTCTACAGCATATACTGTGCACATAAACAAGATTAAGCATCACTTTGTTCAATCAATGGCACAGCAAGGCAACGAAATTGACAAAAACCCCATTTTGTCAATGTTCCAAATTGCATAATTAGCCATTTTTGCCATCTTGTAGCACAAAAACAAGACCAGAGAATTGTTTCAAACTCATATATTCTTAATACCTATATCTTGATAAAAGAGGTGATTTTTTGTTAATGTAAGATAGTAACATTAGGAGTTATGCATCTCCAAAAATGACAAAAAGCCCAATTTGGACGATGGAAAAAGGCAGTCTACTTTACCGTACCAAACTAAAATGTACGTAACTTCCTCATTTCTTGATGGATTTACAAGGATTTTGTACATGAATCAAGCAGTCATACCGTTACATTTAAATTATAAACAAAAACTCTGATTTCATGCAAGAAGAATTTCAAAACAATAAAATCCTATTTTGATTACAGACTAAGCAGATTTCAGTGCCATACCAACCTAAAATCAACATAACTTCCACATTTCTTGATGAATTTTCTTGAAATTTTGTATGTGATTCAAGTGCTAAAAAAAACCCATACATTAATTTCAAAAGAATTGGGATGCATAAGAAAGATTTCTGAAAAAAAAAACTGCATCAACAGAATGTGAACCATACATTTCTTGAGATTCTATCTGCAAAGGAAAGTATCCCACTATCATAGCTGTGGCACAGCAATACAAAACTTACAAAGAAATAGATACGTGTAAAGGAAGACCACACCAAAGTGAACAGGCAGAAAAAGCACTGAATTTCAATACAAAAATGGTTCTTGCATGCCTTGTATTTCAGGTCCAGATTAATGTCATCTGCCACTTTGCAGATTCTGCCATTTTTAGTTTCCATCTGGAAACCTGTCTCAAAGACAAAGCAAAACTGAATTTCTTCATGGAGCTGAGATGTGGGCCAGACATATGTGTTGTTTGACAAAACACATTTCTTCATGAAGCTGAGGAGGGCAGTGTTGGAGTCCTTCACTTGCTGAAGAGAACCAGTGTGGAAGTCATCATCATAATACACCTCCACCATGTCTCCTGTCATCAGCTGCCACTCATTGATCATTTCATTCCCAGAAAAGTTTCATCGCTTCCCCAAAAAAAAAAAAAACCCAAAAGAAGAAAAAAGTGATTTAAATTGTAATTGTCAGTTTTGTGGTAAGTATTTTTGTGTGCCCGTGTGTGTGTGTGTGTGTGTGTGTGTGTGTGTGTGTGTGTGTGTGTGTGTGTGTGTGTGTGTGTGTGTGTGTGTGTGTGTGTGTGTGTGTATACAAATGAGAGAGAGAAGGCAAGGCAAATTCTTTTATTCAAGGATGATGATGACTCCTGTGCTTTTGTATATCCAGTCTCCGCCCTTTTCAGGGATAACATCAAGATGAAAAGAAAACATCTAACTAAGCAACAACAACAATAATGATCCAAATAACCCAAAAAGAGCAGGAGAGCGAGAGATACTCAGATAGTCGTTTGTGTAAAGCAGTATGAATTTATCTTTATGATTATCATGATGTTTTCACCTCCATTAAAGTTCTACTGTCATTAACTGTTGCGAAAAACATAGAATTATTGATTCTTCAGTAAACATGCTTTAGTGCACAAGCACAAACCTCATTAACAAATCACTGAATCAATCTGACTTGTGTCTGAACTGTAGAGATCTAATTGTTCGTAGATCTACTTCATTTGAAAATAGTATCCACTTTATCCGGTAAAAGGGACTTATCTTCTTTGTGATTTAAGGCTGTTTTGTCTATGAAAATATGTCAAAGCCTGTGTGGGGCTGATCATTTTGGATCATGAACGGCAAACTCGAAGTCGACCCGATCAAAAAAGTCTTCGGTAACGGACTTCCGCTTTTCATTTCTGGGTCAGGTGCAGTACAAAATCGATTATTTCAACACTATTCTTTAAATAAACTTCGAAAAAAAAAAATACCTGCAATTCTTACAAACGTTTAGACCGACCCACACCAACCGTTTTTGTTCTAGATCTCTTTAAAAAATCACAGCTGAGATAAAACACCACATAGCACAACATCGACAGCCCTCCTAATCTTGGAGCCCGATGGCCACGCATTTCTTTATTTTGTCATCAAGTACGGAGAAATATCCAAAAATACCGTTCGAATCAAGAACGTTATTCAATTTCCTAAGAAATGTTTAGTACTTACAAAGTCTGTCTTTCAATCCGGACATAAGAGATACAACTTGGTCCATCCGACTTTCGGAGATGGCGCTGTTGGCTGCCATGGTTCGGGAGACTTTCAATGTCGCATAACCAGTAACGGGGTCATCCTACACCCGGGCCTGCGCGTAGCTCGCACGCTTTCTATAGCTACGTTTCGTATACGATTGAATTCAGAACAGAATCAACTTTTATTCCATCGAAAGACGCTCTAGTTGCGTAAAATAGATCGGGAAATATTAATTGTCAAAGTTTGCCAATTTTTGAGGTTTTTAAACACTAGCAATGGATCATTTTTTATTAAAAAAAAAATATACGGCAATGAAGAACAGGTTTTAACGTTCAACTGTCCTAATTTGCACGAAAGGGGCCTGTGTAACCGGTAAAACTGAAAACTATTCGAGGTCACTGTCTTCAGAGCGGTTTGAGCAGGCTGAAATTTTGCCACCCGTGATTTTTCGGCCGCTTCACACTTTGTCGGATGGTTAGTTCTGTGGTGTTGCATTCATAACAAAAACAAATGACACAAATCAACAGAGGAAACATCAATCTTAATCTCCATATCAACAACTTTGTTATTTATGTTCATATATAAGAGCAATTGTTCGTGAAAAATGTACGATTTTACCCTCCCTGGGAGATTTCCTGCAAAGCTAAAGAGAGGCTGCCAGTACCTGACAATAGCAATAGACTTCAAATCCTTAGCAAATATAATCACTGAGTATTCATAAAGGAGTAATGACGAAATCAAGGCAGCAGCGTGCCACAATTAAGAGAGGGGACATTTCACCAGCAAGTTTGGAGGAGCCAGAAACATCTACTTTTGAAAACCAAGTGCTGACCAATCTGACAACAGTTGTTCAGCCTCTCACAGAAGAAAAGACTCCGCTACCAGGGAGGGGCAACAGGGGATACTGACTATTCCACCTCAACAGCTTCAATATCTTCCTTAAAAACAACTAGTCACAATTTGTGTCATAGAATTCAGGATCTGGTGGCTAGGCTGGCAAAACCCAGGGAGGAAACTATTACTCAGGTAAGTGTTTGTTGGGTAGCTACCCAGACAAACAGGAAATAAGTCCCTCACCTTGCAACCTCCATCCTATGCAAAAACAACAAAATCACCTGCAACCAGTCAAGCTCTCCCGTCCTTTTCACGGCCAAGTCCCAAAGGAAAGTCAAAACCTGTAATGCATACAAGACAAGCAACGTGCAGCAATGACGTTATTTCGAAACCTGTCAGTGCAGATGACGTCAAAAGTATTGAGTCACTTCCTCCTGTTCTATTTTTGCACCACTCAACATTGACAAAATAAATGGAAGATATTTGGGGTATTCCTAGCGCTTTTCAGTGTCATCAAAGAAAGCCTTTATGATTGCAGACTGCCAACAGCAGGTTGGCACTATTGATCCAGAAGATGACGTTGACTGTGTAGTCATACATACTGGCATCAACCACATAAAAGGGACTGATCTAAAAACTGCCTCAAAAGATATGGTAGCTGTTGTTAGATCTATGAAATCAAGCTTCCCAAAGCGAAAGTGGTGGTCAGCAGAATAGCTCCTGTCAATGATGCAGCTCCTGAGGTAGGAGAGAACTGCTCAATGCCTATTTGATTGCTGAGCTCCCACAAAATCAGGTTTCCATATTATCACATGAGAATTTGAATGTCAGAAACAGTAGGCTCATGAGAGATGCCATCCATCCTACAGACAGAGGTACCAGCATCCTTGCAGGACACCTGGGAAGGCATGGCCACCACCTCTTTTGGGAGGGACCCCAGAGGAGACCTGGCAGGGAGTCTGTTGACAGGAAAGGAAGATCAGATAGAGTGCTCAGATAAAAAACAGTGGTATTTATTTTTTTATTTATTTATCTATTTTTTTATATCGAGGATAATGGAATAAGGACCATGTGCATTTTTACATATAGTCCCCGTGTGTATTCAGTTTGTAAATCTTGTCATCTGTTCCTACCGACACACGACAGCCTACTCTTACGAAAAGTTAACTGGATTTAGCGTGTGCGCAAGATGTTCTCCGTGAGTTCGCGCGCGCGCACGTGTGTCTGTGTGTGTGGAGGGGTGCGCGCGCGCGCGCGCGCGCGCGCGCGTGTGTGTGTGTGTGTGTGTGTGTGTGGTTTGTGTGTGTGTGTGTGTGTGTGTGTGTGTGTGTGTGTGTGTGTGTGTGTGTGTGTGTGTGTGTGTGTGTGTGCTATTCTCTATGATTTATACTTTACAGTATTAATAGCTAACCCTTCCCTAAGAACAGTTATAGCTATTGAAGTGCATCATAGCTACGTTTGGTTTCTTTTTATATAGTAACGGAAGCATAATGTGTGTGTGCACGCGCGCACGCGCGCGTGCGTGTGCGGTGTGTGTGTGTGTGTGTAGATTGTGTCTTTTACAGAAATTTGCATACCTTTAAAAATATGTCCCGAGTCTTTAATATTCTTTGTTTATTATTTTGCGATGAATTCTTGCTTTTCAGTTCCTGTTGATATTGATAATGCTTTTGGATGTTTTGCTGTAAGGTTTCTTTTCTCCTGTTGAACCCGTTTGTTATCCCCCATTCCCAAAAGGGGTGAAAGGAATGAAATCTTGAATCTTGAATTTTTTTTATTTTTCTTTTTGCTGCCTCGTCTTCTGTGACGTTTCGTACTGCTGTTCCCAAGCCGCTCACTTCAATCTCCCCGCCACAGCCATACCCAGATTCGTTGTGTCTCACCCCCGGGGTCGGGAGTCCACAGGGAGCCCATCAATATTAGGCCGCCGCGAGGCCATCAGCCAGAGGGGCCCTGCACTTCTGCTGGGTCACTTTGGTGATGTTCAGTGGTGCCTGTTCTGAGCTAAAATATGCAGGACACCATCTACTAAGCCCCCTACTAAGGACAGTATTAGCTCAGTCGCGAAGCCAGACTGAGTGAGCCACCCACTCGAGGTGGCGACCACCACAACGTCCCTCCAACGACCACCTCCCCGCGAACCTCCAACCCCAAAGGCTTTGACACAAATTCACCACAGGTACAGAAGCCTATGGGGAAACCGAATCTGAGGTCACCATGAGACCAGAGCAACGGAGGCCACCGAATCAGAGGCAATCTTTATTATTGCATGATGATCAATGATGATGAGGATGATGTAATGATGCTGCTGTGGAGGTGCATCTGCTTTGAGACTACTTGACAGGGCTGTTCTCTACGCTTACTGTAATAATATATCCCGGCATCAACCAGGCCCGAGAGATACAGACACCTGCAGTGTTGGTCAGGTAATTTGTGCAACACTCTCAAAATTAATATGACCAACTGCCTTCAAGAAATCCAACACTGGATGATACAAAACAAGTTACAATTAAATGCAGATAAAACCAAAGCTATGCTTGTAGGCACCAAACACAAACTCTCCTCCATTTCAACAACTTCAATAGAATTCGGTAACACGTCAGTTCCGCTATCCACTTCTGTGAAGTATCTAGGTGTAGTTGTAGACCACACACTCTCCATGAAAAAATTCATCACCCAGACCTGTCAGTCATGCTACTATAAACTACGGCGTATAAGTGCAATTCGAAAGCCCTGTCCACTGATGCAACATCCAAACTTGTCACTTCTCTTATTCTTTCACGTCTGGACCATTGCCATTCTCTTTTGGCTGGTCTACCAGCATCATCTTTCCACTCCCTTTAACGTATACAAAACTCTGCAGCTCGTCTGGTCCTCAGAAAGAAAAATCTGAGCACGTTACCCCTCTCTTGCAATCTCTCCACTGGCTGCCTGTGCCACAGAGAGTAAACTTCAAGATCAGTACCCTATGTAACAAATGTTTCCACAAAACTGCACCCTCTTACCTCTGTGAATGTCTTCACTTGTACACACCTTCTCGCTCCCTCTCCTCGGCCACAGATACGTTGTCCTTAAGCATACCTAGATTCAACCAATGCCAATGTCAGCTCCTGGGAATGTTCTTGAACTACAGAACCATCAGTCTCATAAGCCATCCTAGCAAGATCATGCAGCAGGTAGTCCTCAACAGACTGAAAAACCAAGCGGAAAAGCTCCTGGCAGAAGAACAAGCAGGCTTTAGACCAAAACGCAGCACAATGGAACACATTTTCAATCTGAGAATTCTGATAGAGAAGCATCTCCAACACCAAAAAGACTTGTACCACAATTTTATAGACTTCAAAAAGGCCTTTGACAGGGTATGGCATGACGGCCTCTGGCAAGTACTCAGGCACTTCAACATTGACAACTGCCTAATTGAAGTCATCAAGGCTCTGTACGAGAATGCAAGAAGTGCAGTTTTCATGAACAATCACTTGGGCGAGTTCTTCAAGACCACGGTTGGGGTCCGCCAGGGCTGCCTTCTCTCACCTGTACTCTTCAACCTCTTCCTCGAAAACATCATGACAGAGACACTGCAAAACCACCACCTTTCCATCTCCATTGGTGGAAGACCCCTTTGCAACCTCAGATTTGCAGATGACATTGACCTCAAGGGCAACAGCAAACAAGAACTGCAAATCCTCACAGACAGTCTAACAGATTGTGCGCGCGTATACGGCATGGAGGTCAGTACAGAGAAATCAAAGATCATGGTCAACAGCGCGAGTAATGACAGCACGGAAATAAAGATGAATGGAGAAATATTGGAAGAGGTGAGCCAATTCAAATACTTAGGCTCCATCCTAACAAAAGATGGCACATCAAACAATGAAGTGAAAGCTCGCATTGCAACAGCAACATCTGCTCTAGTCAGACTCGAGAGGATCATCAGAAGCAACAACATCAGCTTCGGCACCAAATACCACCTCTACAAATCCCTCGTGATATCTATCCTCCTATATGGCTGTGAATCATGGACTCTGACAGCAGAGTTAAAGAGGAGAATCCAAGCATTCGAGAACAAGTGCCACAGAAGATTCCTCAAAATATCATACAAAGAACACAAGACCAATAACTATGTGAAAGAAGAAATCAAAAAGGGTGTGGGCCCCCAAGAGCCTTTGCTCTCCACCATAAAGAGGAGAAAGCTGATGTGGTTTGGTCACACCACAAGACACAACACCCTAGCAAAAACCATCTTGCAAGGAACAGTCTGAGGGCAAGAGAAGAAGAGGCCGCCAAAAGAAATCATGGGTTGACAACATCAAAGACTGGACCGCCCAACCCCTGCAACACCTCCTACTAGCCACACAGGATCGTGAAGCATGGAAAAGGATCTCTGTTGCGTCTTCTCTCATGTCCCCCCTACGTCCTTTGGGACATGGGACTGAGTGAGTGAGTGAGTGAGATTCAACTTATCTACCGTTGGCCACCGCTCTTTCTCAGTTTCTGGTCCCTCGATCTGGAATGACCTCCCTCTCTCCCTCCGTTTACCTACGTATGACACTTTTAAATCTAACCTAAAGACACACTTATTTATAACCTGAGATTTTTCTCCTTCTGTCTCCATCTCTTATCTATCCCTGCCTTCAACATCGACCTGCCAAAGTGCATAACCTTTACGCTCGCGCGCGCGCGGCGCGCGCGTGTGTGTGTGGTGTGTGTGTGTGTGTGTGTATGTGTGTGTGTGTGTGTGTGTGTGTGTGTGTGTGTGTGTGTGTGTGTGTGTGTGTGTGTGTGTGTGTATCTGCACGTGTGCGTGAGCGTGCGTGTGTATGTGTGTACATTCGCATTTGCTAAAGCTATAAATGGTTATTGATTGATTGTGTGTTGAACTGGTCGAATGCAAGCGCTTTGATTTGTTTTTACAAGTCAGCCCAATATAAGTTCCATGTATTATTATTATTATTATTATTATTATTTTTTTTTTTTTTTATAATTGTTGTTGTTGTTGTTGTTATTATATTATTATTATTATTATTATTATTATTATTATTATTATTATTATTATTATTATTATTATTATTATTATTATTATTATATCATCATTATTTTTGTTATTTTGTTGTTGTTATTATTATTATTATTATTATTATTATTATTATTGTTATTATTATTATTATTATTATTATTATTATTATTATTATTATTATTATTATTATTATTATTATTATTATTATCATTATTATTATTATTATTATTAAATAAGCTCCCCTAACTAAAGAATGTTTGACATCCACCTTTATATTCTTGTTTAAATAAATCTAGGAAAGTTCAAAATACAATAGGTCTATATGTCCAAGCAGATCTAGATTACACATCTGTGACTTCATCACAGATACCAGATAATCCAGATGAAGTATTTGCAACAGCAGCAAGTATTAAAGCTAATAATCATACTTCTTCAAATGTATGGCCAGTGTACTAATCAAAGGGCCCAAAGCAGAAAACACCTACTGGGTAAAACATATGGATTTGTCAACCAAAAAATGGACAGTTCTACGTGATTTCAATGCACATGCACCTTTTTTGGAAACAAGTTGTTCCAGCTTTTAACTTTTAATAGGCTAGTGGAAAAATTGTAGACTAAAAGCTGATTCTACTGAAGGATGGAAGTGTTACAAGATTACCTGATGTTGCCAATCATAAACCCCCTTCTATAGACTTGTCCTTGGTTTCTCCGGAGCTAGGCATTAATGTGGTTTGATGTACTGATGAAGACACACTAGGAAGTGACCATCTTCCGATTATCATTCAGTTGGATGAAGATGATTTTGATGTCGAAGAAGCGAAACTAGAACATAGCCCTCCAAAATTCTTGTACAAATATGCCAAATGGGAGTTGTATCAATCAAGTTTGGAATGTATGGATCATAGTAAATAGAAGATACATACATTGATTTATTCTATAAAAACAATTCTGCAGTGCCACCATACAGGCAGCAGATAACTCAATACCTAGATGTAGAGTTCAAAACTAAAGAAAAAAGTTTGCAATCCATGGTGAAATAAGAATGTCATGAAGCAACAATTCTGAAAAAGGCAGCTCTTTAAAATGGCTGAAAGGCAGATCTGCAACAAAGTTTTCACATTATGAATCATCTCCCTTGATCACCAGGTGATGGTAAAGACATGATGACAGTGTCACCATGTGGTGGAAAAGACATGATGACAGTGTTACCAGGTGATGGTTAAGACATGATGACAGTGTCACCAGGTGATGGTAAAGACATGATGACAGTGTCACCAGGTGATGGTAAAGACATGATGACAGTGTCACCATGTGATGGTGACATGATGACAGTGTTACCAGGTGATGGTAAAGACATGATGACAGTGTTACCAGGTGATGGTAAAGATATGATGACAGTGTCACCAGCTGACAGTAAAGACATGATGCTGACAGTGTCACCAGCTGACAGTAAAGACATGATGCTGACAGTGTCACCAGGTGACAGTAAAGACATGATGACAGTGTCACCAGGTGATGATAAAGACATGATGATGTCAAGGTCTACAGTATCATCTTACCTGGCTACAAGCCTTGTATACAGGTGATCATCCATGCAGGGATCAGGTCCACCTGTCTGCAATCTCCCCCACCATTCGTTGGGGTTTTCCACGTCTTCCTCACACAGGCAGTGACGAACTGCCTCTTCGACGTCCTGAGGTAAGGAGAGCATCTGACACAGTTTCTGCACATCACAGTCACTGACATGACATGACATGACATGACATCCATCACTTTGGGGCAAAACACTGTCAGTGCCGGTACTGGCTGACAGTTTTCATCATTCACACTGTGGAAACTGTGTCATGAGGGAACTGACAGCTGACCCTAGCATTCCCTGTGGATATCCATGATTCCTTCAAAAAGAAGATGCTACAGGAATAGTGTCTTAATACTGTTTACATTGTGTCATAATGATACTATAATGATAATAATAATGACATATTCATGTAATCAAGTGATGATAATAACTTTTTTGTTTTTAAATTGTCACTAAAGACAATAACGTTCAAAGCGAATTTACATGGACCTGGCTGTAAACACTACATAACTAATCATCAGAAAATGGAATTGATTCTCATTGTCTTGCAACACGCCTCCCAACACACGGTAGCTATGACCAACAAGCAAAAGAGTCAACACTGAAGTAACACTGGGACTTCATCACCAGTCATTGGCTAAAACCTGGAACTCCCCTCCCCTTCTTCGCCTTCATTACCCCTCACACATGGCCTGGTGGTTAAAGCGGTGAGCTTTGCCCTGGTGATTTGATGGCCAGGTTTGAGCCACCATGCAACACCCCTTCAAGAGAATCTGACCTCTGGAGTTTATTTCAAGGCTGAGTTTACTCCCCAGGAAAGTCCTTCAAATGAGACTATACACTGAGGCCCTGTGTGCACACAGAACTTCTCTAGCACACCTAAAAACAGGTTCCATCTTTAGCAAGAGTAGGTTCTCATTTTTGAGTTAATGACAAAATTTACTAAATTTCATGCAAACAGGGACTGGATGTAAAAATATCACAGAACTTCTTATTCCATTATTCTGGAAGTAAAGGATTGAAAACAAGAGTAAAAGATCAAGCTCTCTTGCAAAAAAACACTACAATGACAGAGGGAGAAATGGCAAGGTGTAGATCACTGCCACATCGGTAAGTAAGCCCTCATTTGCTTTTTACTCCCAGTCCCCGTGTGCATGCAGTTGTATAAATTTTGTTATTCATTCCCAGATGCACATGAATCTGAGGAAAAAAACGGTGTAAGTGAGTTCAACCAGCCCTGTGAATCATTTACACATCAGTAATGACGTCACCTCAACAGTTCGAATTATTTACACATCAGTAATGACATCACCTCAACAGTGCAATTCATTTATCTATCAGTAATGACGTCACCTTAACAGTGTGACACATTTACCTATCAGTTATGACATCAACGCAATGGTGTGATACATTTACCTATCAGTAATGACGTTAACCAAACAGTGAAACTCACTCACCTGGAGTAGTGATGCATCACTGTCAAGAGCCTTTCGCAGCTGGCGTGACGTGATGTTGGGTAGCATCAATGCCTTGTGGACGGTGACAGGAGGCAGGTCACTCAGCAGGTGTCTCAGCGCTGTCTCCTGGTTCTGCAGCTGTTCCACGGCTCTCTCTACTTTGCTTTTGATCTCCGAGGTCTGCTTTTCTGGTGACTGACGTTGGAAGTGGCTTTTTTCACCAATAGATTTTATTTCTCCTACCAGCAACCCGTAGTGACGATGAATGATGATAATGTCACATTCCCCGTCCTGTATCTCTACGGGAAGAGGTTGAATGGAGGGCAGCTGGGAGGCAGCAGCATGGAGGGGGTTGAGGTATTGTCGGAATTTCAGACTTGAAATCACCATCATTACTTGATTTTGAATGTTAGATAGGGCAGAGAGACAGCGCTGTTGAGCACGGTCGTCCTGCTGGTCACTGGCTGGTACATGGAAATCCTGACTGCCCTGGGCGATGGGCACACCCACACTCGCTGGCTCCCATACTTGAAGGTTTCCTGGTTGTTGGCGACGGCGACGTGGATTGGGGTTAGGGTTATCTCTAACGTGGACAGGCAGTCCAGCGATGTTGCCCACAACATGGGGGGTTCGGTTGAAGTGGATAGGGGGGAAGAAGTAGATTCCGTACAGAAGGTGGGGGTAGTGCTCCTTGATAAATGGGATCCACGTTGCCTCTGTGTCAGCCCCTGCCTGCAATCAGTCATCCTGATGAGGTGTTGGCTGTCAGTGACCTCTGTAGTGTCTATCAGTGACCTCTGTAGTGTTTATCAGTGACCTCTGTAGTGTTTATCAGTGACATCTGTAGTGTTTACCTTTGACATTTGTAGTGTTTATCAGTGACCTCTGTAGTGTTTATCAGTGACCTCTGTAGTGTTTATCAGTGACCTCTGTAGTGTTTATCAGTGACCTCTGTAGTGTTTATCAGTGACCTCTGTAGTGTTTATCAAGGACCTCTGTTTGCACCCACAATAAAAACCTATTCTGTCTTTTGGACGGGCAGGCCACTGTGTGCTGATTGGAGCGGATGACAACAAAAATATACCATCCCTGAGGAAATCGGGAGAATTAGAATCCCCATTGTAGTTTATGGATGTATATGGCAACGTTCTGGTGGCTCCTGCGAAGGTACTGGAACCATGCGTATCAGCAATTACCTTTCCAATCGACCATTCTAGCGACGTGGAGAAGGGGGGGGGGGGGGGGGGGGGCATGTCTGCTGAATGGGTAACCGCTTGCCCTCCATACTCACTTACCCAGGCTTTGCACTCCAGAACCTAGAGCATAACTCCATAGTTCCGAGACTGACGGATGCCAACTATTACTACTTGGTATTATCATTGCTTCGTTTGCTTTGGTTATTTATAGATATATATATGTATTGGGACATAATAATGTTTTATTTTTTGGCATGTAGATTGATATCATCATACGAGATTTGGTCTTTCTTCGGTTTCCTATAAGCAGAATTATGTGGTTTGGTTCCACTACAGATTCTTAGTGATGTGCACAAGTCTGGTATGGCCTTCTCACCAGATAGGTGCTATTTCTCCTTACCTGTTTTCAGTGTTATTTCTAATTTATTTTTGTCCCTTCATGTGTGGTTGAGAGGATATGAATCATGTGCCTAGGTGCACCAGTATTATGTGGTGTCCATATAAGTTAGGGCATCAAACCCAGAGGTTTTGTCTAGAGCATTTAGCTGTGTGGATTGATGCAGAGGCTTGAACATTGTGCGTGTGTTGATGTTGACACAGAGGTTTTGACTTGGGGTGGTGTTGTGAAGATATTGGAATAATTTGGGGTCATTTTTATTATTGGATTTTAAACTGAGTTTCTAGCAGATTCTGAGTAAATTTTGTTTTCATTTGGAGTGAATGATGCATTATTGTATGGTTAACGTTTATAAATAATAATTTTGTGTTCGTTTTGTGTGGTCCTCATTAGAGTGTGACAGACAGACAGGAAGGGGGTTTCTTAATGCAGCCCACTAGGGGCTGACAGTTCACAACATTAATGTAGCCATATTGAATGCATGAACTACTTGTCTGAGTTTGTGGATCAATGACATTTTAGTAAGAAAGATTTCCTCTGAATTATTCTT
Source organism: Stramonita haemastoma (assembly GCA_030674155.1). Lineage (NCBI taxonomy): Eukaryota > Metazoa > Mollusca > Gastropoda > Neogastropoda > Muricidae > Stramonita > Stramonita haemastoma. The sequence continues at coordinate 8,293 of JASPKP010001906.1, read as the reverse complement.
GAGCGTAACAATTTTTGTAATCTTTGATTGTTGTACTTTTTTAATTCCCATCTCTGTCCGTGTTGTCTGCTCCGTGTTCGTTACTGTTGATTTCATTCTTCCATCTCTGTTCTGTCTTCTTCATTTTCTGTTTCTGGTGATTTCATTCTTCTATCTCTGTTCTGTCTTCTTCATTTTCTGTTTCTGGTGATTTCATTCTTCCATCTCTGTTCTGTCTTCTTCATTTTCTGCTACTGCTGATTCATTCTTCTATCTTGTTCTGTCTTCTCCATTTTCTGTTACTTGTTTTGTTTTGATTTATTTTTGCTGCCTCATCCTCTGTGACGTTCCCGTCCTGCTGTACCCACGCCCTCATTTCAATCTCCCCGCCACAGCCATACCCAGGTTCGCTTTGTCTCAACCTCAGGGTCGGAAGTCCACAGAGAGCCCATCAATATTCGGCCGCTTTGGGGCCACCAGCCAGAGGGGCCCTGCACTTCTGCATGGTCACTTGGGTGGTATTCAATGGTGCCTGTTGTGAACTAACATACAAAGGACACCACCTACTAAACCCCCTACTAACGACAGTATTAGCTCTGTCACGGAGCCAGACTGAGTGAGTCACTCATCTGAGGTGGCGACCACCACAACGTCCCTCCAACGACCGTTCCCCGCGAACCTCCAAACCCCAAAGGCTTTGATACAAACTCATCACAGGCACAGAAGTGTATGGAGAAACCAAATCTGAGGTCACCATGAGACCAGAGTAACAGGGGCCACCGAATCAGAGGCAATTTAAAAAAATATATTATTGCACGATGAGCAAGTGTGATGAGGATGATGTAATGATGCTGCTTTAAAGGAACTGCATCCGCCTTGAGTGTAATTGATAGGTTTATACTCTACGCTTACTGTTTTAATTTATCGGCGTCAATCAGGCCCGAGAGATACAGACACCTGCAGTGTTGGTCAGATAATTTGAGCAACACTTAAATTCCATCTGTAAAGTGGATAAAGGTCCACTGTGTGGTCTCAGTCTTCCCACTGAGCCTACAGCACACTCACTCTGGGTAGGAGCCGGCCGGAATCCGAAAAACCCACATGACTCTAATGGGAATTGAATTCGCGACTTTCCAGTCCAAAATCCAAGGTGCTAATCACTGCGCCATGGCAGCTGGTGTTACTGGTTATTTGATTGATTGATCTCTGTTCTGTCTCCTCCATTTTCTGTTGTGATGATTTCATTCTTTCCATCTCTGTGCTGCCTTCTTCATTTTCTGTTGTGATGATTTCATTCTTTCCATCTCTGTTCTGTCTTCTTCTTCATTTTCTGTTGTGATGATTCATTCTTCCATCTCTGTTCTGTCCATTCTGTTCTGGTTCTTCTTCATTTTCTGTTACTGGTGATTTCGTTGTGTTCTTTTAACTGCAGACATTATTACTCACCCACATTGTATCTGAAATAAAACTGAACGAAGGTAGAAAAAAATGCACGTATGTACAGAGAACACAGAAGAAAACAGAGCACATACATGTACATACTACAAAGAAGAATAGAGACTATGAGTATAAAGATAATAGTCTGTCCCCGAGCCTAAGGCTCATCAGGCCGGTGCTTATCCCGGTTTCTGTGGCGTTAAGCGACTGAGAGTCATAGACCCCCCCCCCCTGGATAGGACGCCAGTCTATCGCAGGGTTAACCCTTACACAAGGTTGGTACCCCTTTTACACCTGGGTGGGGTGAGAAAATAGCCGTAAAGTGCCTTTTCCAAGGGCACAACGCCATAGCTGTAAGTGCCTTTTCCAAGGCACAACGCCATAACCGAAAGCTGGATCGAACCCGCAACCTTTAGATTACGAGTCCAACGCCCTAACTACTAGACTACAGCGGCGGCTATAAAGATAATACAAAAAAAACAGACCACATACATGTACATACCACAAAGAAGAAAATAGACTATGAGTATAAAGATAAAACAAAAAGAAAAATAGACCACATACATGTACATACCACAAAGAAGAAAATAGACTATAAACATAAAGATAATACAAAGAAGAAAAGGGACAATATACATGTACATACCACAAAAAGCAAATCATGAACGTGTATATACCACAACAACACAACAACAAACTATGAATATGTATATACTACATAGAAAAAAACAAACTGTGTACATGTGCATACTACAAAGAAGAAAACAGACAATAAGATACATGTACATACTGCAAAGAAGAAAACAAACTATGTACACATTACAAAGAAGAAAACAAACTATGTACACATTACAAAGAAGAAAACAAACTATGTACACATTACAAAGAAGAAAACAAACTATGTACATGTACATATTACACAGAAGCAAACAAACTATATACACATTACAAAGAAGAAAACAAACTACGTACATATTACAAAGATGAAAACTATGTACATGTGCATACTACAAAGAAGAAAAAAAACTATGTACATGTACATACTACAAAGAAAAACAAACTATGCACATGTACATACTACAAAGAAAAACAAACTATGTACATGTACACACTACAAAAAACAACAACAAAGTATGTACATACTACAAAGAAGAAAACAAACTTAAACATGTATTTACAACAAAGAAAAACAGATCATATGCATGAGCATAAGACAAAGACCATGCACACACACATGCGGACAAACACACAGACACAGAAGCACAAAAAACACACGCGCACACACACACACACACACACACACACACACACACACACACACACACACACACACACACACACAGAGCACACACACACACAGAGTTACACACACATATGTGACGATCCACCACGAATGAGTCGCTTAGCACATTACCCACATTTTGCACAGAAGCCATAAGGCAGGTGGTCAAGTTGTCAATTGAGAATTTGATTGATTATAAAACGTGTGGTAGGCGGAATTCATTACTTCTTGCGACGAACTCCAATCGCAGCTCGTGGTGACGTTGATCCACCCCTGTGAATTGTGCGAACGTTCTGTATCGTTGGGGGTGTCGAAAGCCGTCTATGCATGCACTTTGCCTAGCGTAAAATGTAGTATTATGCAGCCTCTCTCTAGAGACCACTTCCCACTGTCTGACGTGCTGTCGTGCCGAGAAGTTGTACAGAGTCGGGGCAGATCAAATATCTGCGCTCTGTTACAACTGTATATGTTATTCTACCTTCTAATGAAATATCAAGGCATAATTTTTATTCCTTTTGCTTTTAATTGTAATTTGAAAATACCCAAGCTCTCATTCTGGCAACCTGTTACGAAAATAAACTTGCCCGTTTATCATTTTATCAATCCAGCAGTCTATCTTTTCAATTTGTAAAAACTTTGCACATATTTGTCTGATTTTCAATTTGTTGTATGCATTGAATAGCCTTTTTATTGCAAATTAATAGCTTGTCGATAACTAAAAAAGTACCTCATGTGCAAAGCGACTCCTTAATGTGGTGGAGCGTCACATATACACACGCATACATAGTCACACACACACACACACACACACACACACCACACACACACACATCACACACACACACACACACTTACCCCATGACCAGCACCAGTGCTGCTGCTTGGACCAGGCTGCGCCATTGTTCACTATAGATGACCTGAAACAGACATTGGGCACACTGTCAGTGTCATGACTGACGTGATGTGTCTGAAACAGGCACTGGTGGCACTGTCAAACTTATGACAATATAAATGTTTTTGATTATTTGAAACTGTAATAAGATTTTATGTTTTTTCAAGCCAAGGGTCTTATAATAATGTTTTTAGGTGTGTAGTGTGTGTGTGTTGTGTGTGTGTGTGTGTGTGTGTGTTGTGTTGTGGTGTGTGTGTGTTGTGTGTAGTGGGGAGGTGAGTGTGTGTGCTTGCGTGTGTGTGCACGCTTGTGAGTGTGTGCGTGAATGTGTTCAAGTCTGTGCGAGAGTGTCATTCAGACATAATATTCAGTTAATATGTCTTTTCTAGTCAACGGTCTTAATAACATTGTATTCCTACATTGTAGCGTGTGTGTATCGGTGTGCACGGCACACGTGCGGGGTGTACATGTGTGTATGCTTTGTGTGTGTGTGTGTGTGTGTGTGTGTGTGTGTGTGTGTGTGTGTGTGTGTGTGTGTGTGTGTGTGTGTGTGTGCATGTGTGTGTGTTTGCGTGTTTGTTGTGTGTATGTGTGTGTTATGTTATTTGGAGTTGTCTTAAATGTCTGAACCAACATGATTATATAGCTATCTTGTGTCTTTTGAGATTAGGATTCATTTGAATATGCCTGTCAGTATTGTAACTGCCCTTCATGCGATGAGTGAAGTGCTTTAAACTTGACCTTGACTTTGAAATTGACTGAATTTTTTTTTCTGTTCCTGGGCTAGAGTTTAGAGGTCACCAACAGTGAAGTTTTACCTATGCACGTTTTACCTGACACTGAAGTGAGTTTTTACAATGCCACCGTTTTACCGCCATCAAGTGTGACTATAAGTGAGGTGTCTGACACAGTGACACAGACTAGTTTTCCATAGGACACACCCTGCCTACAGTGAGGTGTCTGACACAGTGACACAGACTAGTTCTCCATAGACACACCCTGCCTACAGTGAGGTGTCTGACACAGACAAGTTTTCATGGATTCCTCTTAATGGAAGGACTGCTAGTTTTGTCTTGTTATATTCAGCTAAACTCCAGGGTTTAAAGCAAATGCCTTGAGAGCTCGTTTATGTTACTATCAAGTGGGTGTTCAAGTATCTGCACTGACAGTGTCAAATTTGTAGAGCCATGATCACTGAGGACACACTGTAGTTAAGTGTAACAATAAATTGACGTAAAGATTGAAGAAATGCTGTATTCTACAAAGTTGACTGAAGAAATGCTGTATTCTACAAAGCTGACTGAAGAAAGAAATGCTGTATTCTACAAAGCTGATTGAAGAAATGCTGTATTCTACAAAGCTGACTGAAGAAAGAAATGCTGTATTCTACAAAGCTGACTGAAGAAATGCTGTATTCTACAAAGCTGACTGGAAAAAAAATGCTGTATTCTACAAAGCTGACTGAAGAAATGCTGTATTCTACCAAGCTGATTGAAGAAATGCTGTATTGTACAAAGCTGACTGAAGAAAGAAATGCTGTATTCTACAAAGCTGACTGAAGAAATGCTGTATTCTACAAAGCTGACTGAAGAAATGCTGTATTCAACAAAGCTGACTGAAGAAATGCTGTATTCAACAAAGCTGACTGAAGAAATGCTGTATTTCTCACAAGCTGACTGAAGAAATGCTGTATTCAACAAAGCTGACAGAAGAAAGAAATGCTGTATTCTACAAAGCTGACTGAAGAAATTGCTGTATTCTACCAAGCTGATTGAAAAATGCTGTATTCTACAAAACTGACTGAAGAAAGAAATGCTGTATTCTACAAAGCTGACTGAAGAAAGAAATGCTGTATTCTACAAAGCTGACTGAAGAAATGCTGTATTCTACCAAGCTGATTGAAGAAATGCTGTATTCTACGAAGCTGACTGAAGAAAGAAATGCTGTATTCTACAAAGCTGACTGAAGGAATGCTGTATTCTACCAAGCTGACTGAAGAAATGCTGTATTCTATAAAGCTGACTGAAGAAAGAAATGCTGTATTGTACAAAGCTGACTGAAGAAATGCTGTATTCTATAAAGCTGATGAAGAAAGAAATGCTGTATTCTACCAAGCTGACTGAAGAAAATGCTGTATTCTACATAGCTGACCAAAGAAATGCTGTATTCTACAAGCTGACTGAAGAAATGCTGTATTGTACAAAGCTGACTGAAGAAAGAAATGCTGTATTGTACAAAGCTGACTGAAGAAATGCTGTATTCTATAAAGCTGACTGAAGAAAGAAATGCTGTATTCTACAAGCTGACTGAAGAAATGCTGTATTCTACAAAGCTGACTGAAGAAAGAAATGCTGTATTCTACAAAGCTGACTGAAAAAGAAATGCTGTATTCTACAGAGCTGACTGAAGAAAGAAATGCTTTATTCTACAAAGCTGACTGAAGAAATGCTGTATTCTACCAAGCTGACTGAAGAAAGAAATGCTGTATTGTACAAAGCTGACTGAAGAAATGCTGTATTGTACCAAGCTGACTGAAGGAATGCTGTATTCTACAAAGCTGACTGAAGAAAGAAATGCTGTATTCTACAAAGCTGACTGAAGAAATGCTGTATTCTACAAAGCTGACTGAAGAAATGCTGTATTCTACAAAGCTGACTGAAGAAATGCTGTATTGTACCAAGCTGACTGAAGAAATGCTGTATTCTACAAAGCTGACTGAAGAAATGCTGTATTCTACAAAGCTGACTGAAGAAAGAATGCTGTATTCTACAAAGCTGACTGAAGAAAGAAATGCTGTATTCTACAAAGCTGACTGAAGAAAGAAATGCTGTATTCTACAAAGCTGACTGAAGAAAGAAATGCTGTTTTCTACAAAGCTGACTGAAGAAATGTTGTATTCTACCAAGCTGACTGAAGAAATGCTGTATTCTACAAAGCTGACTGAAGACATGCTGTATTCTACAAAGCTGACTGAAGAAATGCTGTATTCTACAAAGCTGACTGACTTTTTTCTTTTCCTCAGCTAGTGTTGTGGGGTTTGCTAATGGTGAATGGTTTCTTATCTGACCGGTTGTACTCATCATGAAGGTAGCTGCATTCCAATTTCGGGATGTATGCTGGGTATGTGTAGCCCATCAAGTGCTGACATAAATGACAGGATCTTTAACATGCACATTTGATTTTCTGCATGTGTATGTACACGAAGGGAATAAAAGCACTGGCGGGTCTGCACTTGAAGTTAACCTGCAAGATCGTAAATCCCCACCCCTAACGCAGCAGGCAACGCGGAGATTCAAACCACGACTTTGTGGACTCCTTGGGTTAAAGCCATAGGGTCTTAACCACTCTGCTCTAGTGTCTGTTGCTGATAGACTTGCTGCACACAGTGCTGCTCAGTTTGGTGATGATGATGTGCTGTTCATGAGAGATTGTTCCTTGTATGTCTAAAACTCTGTGATTGTCCACTTCTGCAATTGTTTTTTTTATGATTACAGGGGGAAGCGGAATAGTCATGTTGATAGTGTGTCTGTTTTGTCTGGCAGTGATAAGCATCAGTTTGATTTTTGTGGGTTAGGGACAAATAGTTTTGATGACACCAAGTCCTGAAGAGAGCATTTACTAACTTGTACTAAATCTGATATTAAATTGTTGTCTATGTTGGTGTGGATTGTGTGTATTGTAGTGTCAGTACAAGAAAGCTGACATAGTTCTTTGACATAGAATGATATATTATTGACATGGTATTACAAATACAAAACTGGTGATGTGCAGGACTGGGAATGGTTGATACACACATATACGTGTTGCTGTCTGTTTTCAAGAAACCAGTTGTAAAGTATTATACGATATACCATAGCAATGACAGCTTCTTGTGTGTGTGTGTGTGTATATGTGTGTGTGCATGTGTGTGTGTGTGTGTGTGTGTGTGTGTGTGTGTGTGTGTGTGTGTGTGTGTGTGGTGTGTGTGTGTGGTGTGTGGTGTGTGTGTGCGTGCGCGCGCCAGCACGTGTGTATGTGAAAGAGAGAAAGAGAAAGAGACAGAGACAAAGACAGAGAGAGAGCGGGGGTGGGGTATGCAGAAGGAAAGGAAAAGAAAACAATAAAGTGCAAGAGATATATCAGCAGAAGATAGACTGAAAGTTAGAGTACAGTATGTAACAGTCACTATAAATCAAGACAATACAATGAATTCAGGGTGGGCTAGGGTGGGGAAATACAAAAGGATTCTCTTCGGACAGAAACGTAGAGAGCAGTGTCATAAGTAGTCCTCCTCTCCCCCCACCCTTCACTCCAACCTTTAGTGTTTAATATTGCCTTCCCCTTAAACAAACCGAAGTGTTGAAGCCACACATGCAGGCAAGTAATCATAGGCTGTTAGATCTGGATTTATTCATTCATTTATTTATCTATTTATTCATTTATTTATTTATCTATTTATTTTTTTATTCATTTATACCACTTTATGTCAGAGCTGATTTCTCTGCGTGAAATTCAGGCTGCTCTCCCTGCTGGGAAGAACGCAACGCGACAAGTGCAGCGCCACTATTTTTTTTCTTTTTCCTGTTTGCAATTGTATTTGTTTTTTATAAGAGTGCCTTTTTTTTCTTCAGAATTTTGCCGAGGACAAACCTCTGGTTGCCGTGGGTTCTTTTACATGCGCTAAATAATGATGTGTAACACGCTGGACTTCGGTTTATTGTCTC
>JASPKP010000191.1:22500-65826 GCA_030674155.1 Stramonita haemastoma | reverse complement strand
GCGGGGAGGGTAAATGTGCCGGTGTCACGAATCGACCCAGGTTCGAATCCTCACACCCCTTCACCACCCCATTACACCTCTCCTGACCACCAGGGTGAAGGACTAGCGCCCTGGATACGGAGGGAGAGGTGTGGTTTTAAGGGGACTGACGGGAGGTCCTTTACCTCCACATTTTTTTTTTCACCCTCCCCACTTTAGTTTTTTATTGTTATCCATACCCCTGAGCGCAGGTTAGCGTGCGCATGGGGATTTTTATGTAACATGTTGTGTAGCCATGCGTAAAACTCCCTGAGTGGCCGCGTACGAGGTGCCCGTGCGTGGCGGGGTTTTCCGCCGAAACCGGGGTGAGAGCTCACCTGAGTTCAGGTGATAGAAGGCATATATTGCTGTCGTGATGCCACCCCGTGGACACCTTGTGCTCGGTAGCCAAGGTGCAGAGACAGACCTCCTTGCCGACGCAGGAGTGGTGGTGCCGCGATCGGCACAAGACGTTATCCACACGAGCTGTCTGAGGTATGTAGTGTGTGGCAGAAATCAAATTTATTTTATTTGGTTTAGACACTCGGAAGTGTCCAACATTTTTTCGGATGCATGCAACTTTTTTGTTTGAATTATTTACTCATTCCGCCGACTGGAGTGAGTGGGTGTTGCACCGGGGTTTCGAACCCACGACTTCACCACTTTATGTTTTGGTTCCAATAGTTTCTTCTCTCGAACTCTGCCTTGGTGGGGGAAGAGAGAAGATAGGTTTTCCGAACACGCAGATTCCATTTGGTTCCAAGACTTTCTTTTCAGCCTTCATTCTTTTGTTTCTTTTTATGATTCTGGGGTTTTCGGGCGGTCGCGGTGGATTGAAACTAGAGGGGACCGCAGGTTCACCGGCGTCGTCTGATTGAAAGCACTACCCCAGTAATCCGTCCTGTTCCTCTGACTGTAGGGATATATATGTTGCAGTCAGAGGTTATTGTTGTGTTTATTTGTATGTCTGTGTGACAGCTTATTTGAACTTGCAGTTGTAACCTCATGGAGGAGTTACTATGGAAAATGTTATTATGGAAATTGTTGTGAGTTGTTAAGGTGGGGGAAGGCAAGGGATGGAGGGGGGGTCGACACTCATATGTGTTCCTGGCCACAGCTTCTTGTTGTTTGTGTGTGGGCAGGCGGCAGCAGGGGCCGTTTGTGTTTTGGGCAGACGGGACTGAATGTCGGGTGGGACAGACCTCTGGTCTGGACAGCGTGTCGGGCAGAACACCGCACCCGGCATTCCAGCAGACCTCTCCGGGCTATCGTAGCAGAGAGGATGACGAGTGGAGCGGGGACTTTTCACAGCATGCTGCGAGCCTGAGCTGGACTCTGACGTCCAACGCGTCCAGCGTCTCAACGTCAGCTCTGTGACATTTTGAGAAGTTGAGTGTCCCCCCACGTTTCCTCCACGTTTCCCGTCCTGATGCCTTTTCCCCCATTGTGAACAGTCTGTGAGAATGTGTGTGTGAGAGAGTATTATTTTCATTTATTTCTTTTTCTTCTTTACATATATTTGTGTAGAGGGTTAGGGGTGTTAGGAAGGGCGGAGGGGGGAAAAAGGGGCATGTTAGCTTAGAATTGTTTAAGTGTGTATGAAAGTGAAATAAAGCGTCTTGTTTGTAAATGTTTATTTTTGCCTTTTGAGTGTGCTTTGAGAGATTGCTGTGACCGCCACCCCTTTTCCGGACGAATTTTAAACGAGCTAGTTACAGCAGAAGATCCAACCTCGTCCTTTTTGGACGCTGGGGATTTTTGTGTTGTGACAGCCGGTGTTGGTTTTTTTTTGGGGGGAGGAGAGGGTAAATGTTCCTGTGTGTGTGTGTGTTTTTTGTTTTTTGGGGAGGGGTAAAATAATGTGCCTGGTGGGGGTTTTTTTTTAGGGGTAGAGGGTAAATGTGTCTGCGTGTTTGTTTTTTTGGTTTTTTTTTTTTTGGGGGGGAGGAAGGAGGGAAAAATAATGCCCTTTTGTTTTTTTTATTGGGGGATGAGGGTAAATGTATGTGTGTGTGTGTGTGTGTGTGTGTGTGTGTTTTTACAGGAGCAGAGGATACATGTGCCAGTATTTTTTTGTTTTGTTTGTTTGTTTGTGGATTTTTTTGGGGGTAGGGGGGTGGGGTGGAGAGTGTAAACGTGCCTGTGTTGTTTGTTTTGGTTCGGTGAATGTTATTTTTTTTTAATAATGACTTAAGATCACGATGGTGGCAGATGTGTGTAATGATCTTCTGCTGGAAGAGTGATGACAGATTTTACACAAACACATCTTACGAAAAAAATGAATGAAACACTAAAGGTATATGATTTTAAGAATAGGATTGGATAAAATGTGCCTGTTTTTTTTCCCTTGCTTTGGGAAAGGTTTCTTTTTTTTAATCACTTCAAATTTGAAATTAAAAAAACGAAGCTTGTTCTTTGATTGCCATTGGTATTTTCATTATTTGATGTATAGTATGTGGTTTGTTTTGTCTTTCTTTTTAAATCATAATATCCATTGGAACTCAAGGAGAAAATGTAGAATGTTGTGTAGTACTGTAAAAAAAATGTGTAGGAGAGGTTTTGTTTACTTTGTTTTTTTTAATCGCATCACCTGTGAAAACAGAAAGCAAGCTTGTGCTGTGATTGGCATTAACATTCTTTGAAATGACTTAAGATGATGTTGGTGGCAGATCTGTGTATTGATCTTCTGCTGGAAGATTGATGGTTGATTTTACACCAACACATCTAAGGAAAAATGTGTGTTAGAGACCAATACTGTATGATATTAAGTGTTGTTTTAGATAAAATGTATCTGCGTGGCTGCTTTTTCTTTTTTTAAATCAACGAGATTAAATGTAAATTAGCAAGATAAATATGTGTTGCATAATATTGTTTTAAAACACACAGCTGGATGTTTTCCTTTTTTCCTTTTTTATTAATCCCATCAATGTGAAAACCAAGAGAAAGCTGGTGATGTAATTGCCATTGATAGTACAGGATAAAACATGTCTGGGGCTTTTTTTTTATAACGATATTAAATGTAAACAGCAAAGAAAATTTGGATCTAATAACTTGTATAATAATGTTGAAAGTGTGCCAGAACAGGTGGGGGGTTTTAAAGGATAAAAACGTGTCTATGTGGCTTGATTGTCTTTTTATTTATTTTAAAATAAAAATGAGATTAAATGTAAACAGCACAGAAAAATTGGGATCTAGTAACTTGTATAATAGGGTTAAAAGTGTGCCAGAACAGGTTTTCTTTTTTTTTAATTGTTATTTTTTAGATCACATCAGATTTAAAAACAAAAAGAAAGCTTGTGCTGTGATGGGCATTGATATTCTGTGAAATGACTAGATGATGTTAGTGGCAGATCTATGTATTGATCTTCTGCTGGAAGATTGATGGCAGAATTTACACCAACACATCTATCTTATTCCTTTTCTTTTATTTCGAGGATAATGGAATAAGGATTCACGCGCTGTTTTTTTTTTAAATCCAGTCCCTGTGTGTATGCAGTTTTATCAACTTTCATTTTAATGCTATATAAAATTCTTGTGAAAGATTTATGCTATATCTGTTTTTTTGTTTAATCTAGTAATGGGTATAATGTGCCAGTGTGTTCTCTATTTTAAAAAATGTGTTCTTTAAAAAATATATTAATGAAACCAAGAAAAATAAGAAAAACGTAAGTTGCACTATGCTGTGGAACGTGTATGGGGAGATAGGTTATTTTTCTGAAATCACATTAATGGTCTGGGGTGATTTTTTATTGTATTGTTTTGTTTTTATAAAGAACGTCAGTTTGAGTAGGTTTGCTTTTTGTGCAGAAATAAATGCAATCGTTTATATGACTCTCTATGTGTTTTCAAATGTTACAGAATAAACTCTAAGGTACTGAGAAAGGCCGATTACTTTGTTGGTAAGGTTTGCTTGTGTAGAAAAAATGTAAATGTTTATATGCCTTTTTAATTGTTTAAAAATGTCACAGTATAAATTCTTCTGTAGTGACGAATGCTGATTTCTTTAACATTTGTTTGTTGTGAAGAAAAAGATATGATTATTTATATGACTTTTTATGTCTTTTTAATGTCACAGATTAAAATATACTGTAGTGGGAAATGCTGATTTCTTTGCTGTTAAGGTTTGCTTGTTTGTTAAGAATTGGATTTGTTATAAGCCTTTTTATGGTTTTTTTAATGTCACAGAATAATTTCTACTGTTGTGAAAAATGCTGATTTCTCTGTTGTTAAGGTTTGTTTGTTGTGTAGAAAAAAAATAATTATTTATATGACCTTTTATGGGTTTTTTCATGTCACAGAATAAATTCTACTGTAATGAGAAATGCTGATTTTCTTTGTTGTTTTGGCAAATTGGGTCTGTGGGTGTGGGTGGACAGGGGTGTGGATCTCTGTCTGTCTGTCTGTCTGTCTCTGTCTGTCTGTCTCTGTTTGTCTGTCTGTCTGTCTCTCTCTGTCTCTCTCTCTCTCTCTCTCTCTCTCTCTCTCTCTCTCTCTCTCTCTCTCTCTCTCTCTCTCTCTCTCTCTCTCTCTGCCCCCACTTTCTTTCTGTTTGGAAATGGTTCTTCACCTTATTCATGGGAGGGTGTGTATGCATGCGTGCGTGAGTCCGGTCACTGGTGTTTGTGTGTGCGATTGTACGCTTCTCTCGTATTCTACTCTATGCAAACAAACTTTGCAATCATATTTGATGTGTGTGGCACTGAACTTATGTTGACACCACAGACCCGAAGATGGCAACTCCATGTACATAGCCAAGTTTGTCGGAAAGAAACATGGTACAGTGTACGCAAAAATGACCCCCACAACACACATCAAATAATAATAATAATAATATCATACAATATCATGCACCACAGCATCACCACATTCATGCACACACAAACGTACACAAAAACAGCACCGCTTGCATACCCCCCCCCCTCCCCAACACGCACAAACAAAACAATTCGCACACACAAACAGTAGCGAAACGCACGCACGCACGCATGCATACGTACCCTCCCATGAATAAAGCTAAAGAAGCATTTCCAAAGATGTGACGAAAACGCCATTTTCGGGCCCTTGCCACCCGCACTTTTCCGCAGTTACAGAGCCCACGGCACCAAGACCCTATTCTACTCTATGCATACAAACTCCCCAACCACGTTCGATGTGTGTGGCGTTTGACTTGTGGCGACACCACAGCCCCGAAAAAGGCAACCCCATTTGTACGGAGCCAAGTTTGTCGCAAAGAAACAGGGTACAGTGTACCAAAAATGACCCCCGCAACACACATCAAATAATATTATCATACAATATCATGCACCACAGCAATCGGCAGGGTCTCCTCCACACGCACAAACAAAAATAATCGCACACAGGAACACCAGCAAACGCACGCACGCTCGCATGCACACACACCCTCTCATGAAGAAGCTGAAGAAGCCTCCAAAGATGTGAGGAAAACGCCGTTTTCGGGCCCTTGCCACCCGCACTTTTAATCAGTTACAGAGCCCACGGCACCAAGACCCTATTCTACACTATGCATACAAACTTTAAAATCATACTTGATGTGTGTGGCGCTGGACTTATGGCGACACCACAGCCCGAAGATGGCAACCCCCATGTATTTTGCCAAGTTTGTCTGAAAGAAACATGGTACAATGTACGCATAAATGACCCCACAACACACATCAAATAATTATAATATCATACAATATCATGCGCCACAGCATCAACACATTCATGAACACACAAACGTACACAAAAACAGCACCGCTTGCATACCCCCCCCCCCCCCCTCCTCAAACACACTATGAATAAGCAGAAAGCTCGACAAAATGTGACGCAATAATGACCCCTAGTACACACATTAAATAATAATATCATACAATATCATGCACCACAGCAATCTGCAGGGTCTCCTCCACACGCACAAACAAAACAATTCGCACACACAAACAGCAGCGAACGCACGCACGCGCGCATGCATACACACCCTGCCATGAATAAAGCTAAAGAAGCATTTCCAAAGATGTGACGAAAACGCCGTTTTCGGGCCCTTGCCACCCGCACTTTTTCGCAGTTACAGAGCCCACGGCACCAAGACCCTATTCTACTCTATGCATACAAACTCCCCAACCATGTTCCATGTGTGTGGCGTTTGACTTGTGGCGACACCACAGCCCCGAAAATGGCAACCCCATTTGTACGGAGCCAAGTTTGTCGCAAAGAAACAAGGTACAGTGTACCAAAAATGACCCCCACAACACACATCAAATAATATTATCATACAATATCATGCACCACAGAAATTGGCAGGGTCTCCTCCACACGCACAAACAAAAATAATCGCACACAGGAACACCAGCAAACGCACGCACGCGGGCAAGCACACACACCCTCTCATGAAGAAGCTGAAGAAGCCTCCAAAGATGTGAGGGAAAACGCCGTTTTCGGGCCCTTGCCACCCGCACTTTTAATCAGTTACAGAGCCCACGGCACCAAGACCCTATTCTACACTATGCATACAAACTTTGAAATCATATTTGATGTGTGTGGCGCTGAATCTCGACTCTCACCACACGTAACTGACACATGCATGAATATTCCAGGATATGAGATCTTTCGACAGGATCTGCACAAGCCCAAGTCCACTGGGTTATTAACATATTTGGCTTCTTCACTGAGTTGCAAAAGATTATACAACTTTGATGTTTATGACATTGAATCGATTTGGGTTGAAATACAATTAAAACACAATAATCCAATATTAATAGGATTCATGTACAGAAATCCTTCGGAAACCACAGAATGGTTTGAAAAATTCAACTCTCTTATGGATGAAGTGAGATTTTTAAACTATGAAACAATTATTCTTGGGGATTTTAACATTGACTTA
The DNA here is from genome assembly GCA_030674155.1 of Stramonita haemastoma. Classification (NCBI taxonomy): domain Eukaryota; kingdom Metazoa; phylum Mollusca; class Gastropoda; order Neogastropoda; family Muricidae; genus Stramonita; species Stramonita haemastoma. The sequence continues at coordinate 58,928 of JASPKP010000191.1, read as the reverse complement.
TTAAAACCCAAGCCTAAATGGAGTCACAACATTACTATGCATGGCTTGGAACAACTAATAGACAAACCAACTCGGATAACAGATAACTCTAAAACTTTGATAGATCATATCTATACTACTACAAACAAAACATAGCAGAAGTATGTGCCCCCTCCTGTGGATGCAGTGATCACAATGCTGTGTGTTTTACTTGGTTTAAACATCGTGTCAAAATTCCCAAAGTAGGACATAAAACCATCTTTTACAGAAAATTTGATAACTTCAACGAACAAGACTTTCTTTCAGACTTGATAAATTCGCCATTCCAAGACATATATCAAATCAGAGACCCCAACGAAGCTGCAGAATTCTGGATTACCACATTTATTTCAGTGTATGATAGGCATGCCCCCTTCATCAAAAAAAAGAGTTAAAGAAAAAATAAACCTCCTTGGATAACAAAAGACATAGAGTCAGAAATGCACTTAAGAGACTATTTGAAAACCCATGGTACAAAAGAAGAATTTAAAATGCAAAGAAACAAAGCAACTTCACTAAAACGGAGATCAAAACGTGATTACTTTCAAAAACTGTTAATCACAACTACCGACTCTCACCAGGTATTGAAAGCCATCAATATTTTATGTAATAGACCTATATCAAAAAGCCAAAAGACAGTTAAAGACATAACAGCTGATGAACTGAACACCCATTTCTCAAACATCGCTACTAAAATCATATCATGCGATAAGTCAAAGAAAATGATCTCCAATACTTAGAACAATATATTGAATCAAAAGAAATTAAATTCCCTGTTGAATTATTACCAATGACAATTAAAGACATGTTGGAAAGTCTATCTCTCAAAAAAAAAATCCAGAACACGTAACCTTGACAATCTGGATGGAAAAATATTGAAACTTTCTAGTCTTATTATAGCTGAAACACTGACATATCTATATAACTTGTGTATAGATAAAAGCAACATTCCTCTCATATTTAAAAAGGCAAAAGTCATACCAGTCCACAAATCTGGAGATTCTTCTTGTCCTTCAAATTACAGACCAATTTCAATCTTATGGGTCTTATCTAAACCATTGAAAAACATATCCAAAAATCTTTATATTCCTGCTTTGTTAACAACAACCTAATAAATGAAGATCAAATCAGGAAAAAGTTTTGCAGGAAGTTAAGAGTTTTTATGAAGAATTGTATTAAAAAAAATCAAATGTTGACGATTGTGAAATAAATCAACTAGTAAAAGACATTCCACATCTGGATATGGATGAAGCAAATAGTCTAGAAGGTGAGCTTAGACTAGAAGAGGCAAGCTTAGCACTAAGAAATATGAAAAACAACAAAAGTCCAGGTTCAGACGGTTTTACCTCTAAATTCTTTAAGTGTTTTGGGGGTACACTAGGTGGTTTTGTTGTTAGGGCACTTAATGCTGGATTCAGAAAGGGGGTGTTATCGTGTATTCAAAAGCAAGGCGTTATTACATGTATACCTAAAAGAGATAAACCAAGATGCTATATAAAAAACTGGAGACCAATATCTCTGCTAAATGTAGTATACAAAATCGGATCAGCATGTGTAGCTAATTGTTTAAAAAGTGTATTGCCTAAACTTATCAACGAGAATCAGACGGGATTTATCAGTAACAGGTATATAGGAGATAATATAAGACTTGTTTATGATACAATAGCTTATCTAGAAGAACACAATCTGCCAGGAATGTTATTGAATACTGATTTTGAAAAGGCCTTTGATTCTATCAGTTGGAGTTTTATGTTTAAGTTCTAAAAGCATTTAGTTTTCAATGTGACATCTGTAAATGGATAGAAACATTTTATACAAATAATTATCAAAGCTTGTGTAATTGTTTATGGTCAAGTATCGGACTGGTTTGGTGTTGAACGAGGATGCAGACAAGGTGATCCACTATCTCCAAAAATGTGTTTGTTTTATGTGTAGAAATATTGGCAATAATGACTTGTGAAAATCAAGATATACATGGTGTGACAGTCAATAATATTGAATGCAAACTTTCCCAATATGCAGATGATACGGAATTCCTTTTAGCAGGAGACAAGACATCATTTGAATCTTGCATCATGACTATCAATTTATTTGGTTCTAAATCTGGTTGATGAATGAATCCTGAAAAAACAAGTGTAATTTGGTTAGGAAGCAATAAAAAATCAGAAATCCATTACTTGGAAAATTTAAATATGGAATGGAATCCACCAAAATTCAAAATCTTAGGAACTTGGTTCACAAACGATTTGCAAAACTGTTCACATATCAACTATTCTGCAAAATTAGATGATGTGAAACAATTATTCAAAGTCTGGGTCAAAAGACAGTTAACACCTCTAGGGAGAGTGGCAATACTAAAATCACTGATTCTGTCAAAATTGATTTATCTATGGCTCTTACTACCAAATCCACCAGATGCAGTTTTTTAAACTTTACAAAAATGCTGTTATGAATTTGTATGGAATAATAAACAAGACAAAATAAGTAGAAAAACATCACACAAGAGTGTCAAAAATGGTAGGCTTGGGCTACCAGAACTGCGAACATTTGTGACGCTCCACCACATAAGGAGACGAATTGCACAAGAGGTCAAATTCTAGTTACTGAAATGCTAGTAATCATCAATAAAATGGCTATACAATACAAAAAACAGATTTAAAAAATCTGACAATTTTATCAAAAGATATTGCAGCTTGAAGTGATAGACTCCAGAAAATGACAAAATGAGAAATTGACAAGTTAAGCATCGTAATAGGTGACCAGAATGAGGGCTTTGGTATTTTTAAAACATGTTTAAAGGCAAAAGGAAACAAAATTATGCCTTGATATTTCACTACAATATACAACAATGGCTATAGTTTTATAATCAATCAAAATCTTAAAATCGACAACTTGACTCCCACCTGCCTTTAATGGCTCCTAGCGAAATAGTAGGTAATGTGCTAAGCGACTCATTTTGTGGTGGAGCGCCACATTTGCAAATTCACTTAAATTGACATGGCAAAGAAAAATAGAGACAACAAGTCATAAATGGAAGACCATTGCAATGTTCAACTTTCCAATTCTTGAAAATCTCACAAAATATGGGCCTGAAATAGTTTCTGAATTTTCAAAGACAAATGTCTTTTGGACAGAAGTTTTTACAATATATAAAGACTTTTTTCTACAAAACTAGTTGCAGTGGCTCCCATGAACTGTTAGCAGAACCGATTTTTTTCAATAACAGAATACAGGTAGAAAATAAGTATATTAAGAAAAAGACATGGATCAATAAAGGCATACATTGCATAACACATTTTCTATTAGAAAACGGAAAAATTATGACATATGAACAGTTTAAAATAAAACATAATGTTAATATTGACTTTGTTACTTTTTATGGATACAAAATAGCATTGGCTGAGTATATACAGAAAACAAGTATAACAGTCAATGATAACGAATGCTTAAATATACTGCTTTGTCACGAAAGGATAAGGTCAGTACCAAAGGGATCAAAACTATTCTATGATGTTTTTATTTGTGATGATGTTTTACCAAAATGTTGTACGAAGTGGAATGAAAAGCTGAATATTGAGAATGACTGGAAAAAATGCTTTTTGAATGTTCATAAGATCTCCGAAATCAAAATGAAATGGTTTCAACTGAGGATTATTCATAGATGTCTTGGTACCAATGTTATATTAAAAGAGATATGAGTAACAGATAGCAATCTTTGTATTTTTTGCAACTTAGAAATAGACAGTATTCGACACATGTTTTGGCAATGTACAGCTATTCAAAGGTTTTGGCAAACTCTAACAGAAGCAGTGAGTGAAAGATGCATGAATGCGTATAATTTGCACATAACAGAGCCTTTAGCAATACTTGGATTTGACAAAAATATATGCATTGATCGTATCTTTTATTTTATTATCCTGTTTGCTAAATAATATATTTACCATTGTAAATTAAATAGAAGTAGACATGTACTGCAGGTGTTCATCAAAAAGTTGAAAGGAAGATATTTGATGGAGGAGTACATAGCACGAAAAAAATTTACCCATAACACTTTTGCTCTTGAATGGACTCCATATAAGGCCTTGGTTACTGATGAAAATTGCCTTTGAATATCGACTGAATGCTTTTATTTAATATGATCATGTTTAACTTTAAATGACAGAACCCTCATAGAAAAAAAAACTAACCCATATAAAACATATTATCTATATTGCGACCTCTGTCGATATGTTTGTCTGTGACTTCTGTCTATCTTTTTGTTTCTCCGTCTAGCTATCTAATCTTCCTTCTGGACATATTTGTGTGAGTATGTGTGTGTGTGTATGAATATGTGTGTGTGTGTGTGTGTGTGTGTGTGTGTGTGTGTGTGTGTGTGTGTGTGTGTGTGTGTGTGTGTGTGTGTGTGTATGTGTGTGTGTGTGTGTGTGTTTGGGTTTTGTTGTTGTTGTTGTTTTTTTGTTTTTGGTTGTTGTTGTTTTTTTTCCTAATTTTCCTTATACTTTATTATATTTCATTATGCTTTGAGTGAATATTTTATTTGCTTTCTTACATGTATGTAAAAAATTGCATTTCATGATATACAACAATGTACAACATGATAAAACTGAATAAAAATGGTTAAAAAAAATAATAAATAAATAAAGATCTGTCAGGCTTTCGTAAAAACTATTCTTGTCACACAGCTCTAACTCAACTTACAGACAGTCTCTTACACAACATAAATGAAAATAACTATACAGGCCTAATTTGTGTTGACTTTGAAAAAGCATTTGATATAATTAATCACTCCTTGCTAGTGCGTAAACTTCACCTATATAAACTAACACCTGAAATAATCAATCTTTTAAAAAGTTTTTTGTTAGATAGACAGCAGCTGGTAACTGCAAATAATCAAACATCAGAATTAGTATCTATTAAATATGGAGTACCACAAGGATCAATATTGGGTCCTCTTTTGTTCTCAATATATGTACCCTTATTTCTAGATTGTAGCTGTGAAATGTTTGCTGATGACACATCCCTCTATTGTGGTGATACTGACCCCCACAGACTAGCACTCAAACTTCAAAACAATATCAACAAATTGATTACTTGGACTCAATTAAACCAAATGTCCTTAAATGCTCAAAAAACTAAAAGTATGTACATACTAGCAAGACAAAAGAGGCAAAAAATGAAAAGTAAATTTCAACCTCTGTTGATAGATCAAAAAATCATTGAAGAAGTTGACTCACACAAAATTCTGGGTGTAATTATCGACAATAATCTTACTTGGACTAACCATGTGATGGCACTAGAAAAACGTCTTACAAACAAGGTACGTCAGCTATCAAAAATAAAACACTTTCTAGATAGTCATTCACGCAAACTCTTTTTTTGTGGACACATCTTGCCTATAGTTGACTATACACTCATCTCTTTGGGACAACTGCAGTGAAATTAATTTGAAATTCATTCATCGATTATATAAAAGAGCACTAAAACTTGTCCTATTAAAATCAAGCTCCCTAACCATCAATGATTATAAGCTAAGAAATATTCTTACATTCCAAAACAGGCTTTATCTCAATAAAGCTCTATTTGTACAAAAAGTTGTCAATGGAAATGCCCCTCCCAAGATCACCAATAGATTCAAAATTAATGAGCACAGGCATAACCATCTACTAACATTTCCCAGACCCAGAAACAATCTTTACAAAACTAGCTTCCTGTATTCAGGTAGTGATTTATGGAACAAGCTCCCAAAACATTTAAAAAGTATCAAAAATAAAAATCAGTTAAAAAATCAGCTGAAAAATCACTTAATGCACTTATGCAAAAATGTTTAAGAACTACAGATCAATCCAATCAACCATATTTAGAACAGACTAAAGATATTGGTACTCTCTGCTCACCCTGAAAAATCTTTCACGTGTGGCTCACTGTGACTGAAAAATCTACACTTTGCTTGTTATATATGTATGTGGAAGGGGGAAAAGCTGGAGAAAGTTTTTTTTTCTATAATTTAATTTTGAACAGGATAGGGAATAAGTGATGTATGTAAACACTTGTATATTCTGCATATTCAAAAGGAGAAAACCAAACCACTGATCTGATGACTAGATTGGATTTTTTTCTATGCATTTTTTTTTACTGACCCAGTTTAATAGTTTCAGGATAAATATTTTAAAAAATCATTTTATTAATTTTACTAATGGGACTATTAGCAATATTATATTCATATTATTTTGATTCGTGGAAAGGCCTTACTTTTTTGTTCTGGTTGTTGTTGTGTGTGGTTTTTTGGTTTGTTTGTTTGTTTGGGGGGGGGGGGGGGTGTTTGTTTGTTCGTTTTTTTTGTTCATATGTGTAGGGATTTTGATTTATGAATATAATCATAAATCATTATTATAATTATTCTGTTTGCTGTTTGTGCTTTCCCCCTTCCTCCTTGACACCCCCTCCAATTTTTTTTCTTTTTTGAGTGTGTGTGTGGTTTTTGTGTGTGTTTGTTTGTTTGTTTGTTTTATGTTTGTTTTTTGCTTTAGTTTTGTTTTGTTTGGGTTTTTTCGTTTATTATGTTTGTTTGGTTGTCTGTTGCTTTTGTTTGTTTGTTAGTTTTTTGTTAGTTTGAATGTTTGTTAGTGTATATGTTATTTCCTCTGAGTGGAAACTGGTATTATCATATGTATTGTTGCGTTTGGTTTTTGTTTTTGTTTTGTTTTGTTTTGTTTTTTCTTTTCTTCCTCCTAACATGTAAGTATGAATTGAAGTGTGGAGATAATGTAATCTGACATAAGTTGCTTATTGACATTTCATGGATTTTTTTTTAGTCTTAAATAATGGTTGGTGACATTGTAACTGATATAAGCTGTTTGTTTGACACCATATGATTTTTAAAAAAAAATTATATGTGTGCATGCCCATATGTTTGTTATGTTATTTCCACTCAGTGGTGATGGGTATTATCATATGGTATTGTTGCTTTAGTTGTTTTGTCTTTTCTTCCTTCTAATATATAATCCGTGTGGATTGGTTTTTTGATGTTTTGGTTTGATTGTTTGTTTTTTGGTGTGTTTTTATGTGTTTTTGTTGTTTTGTTGTTTTTTTTTGTTTTGTTTTTCTTTTGTTTGATTGTATGTTTGTTAGCGTATATGTTATTTCCTCTCAGTGATGATGGGTATTATTATAAGGTATTGTTGTGATTGTTGTTTTTTCCTTATCTTCTTTTAAAAATATAATGTATAAATTGAAGTATAGAGATATTGTAATCTGACAAAAATTGCTTATAGAATTTATTTTATTTTATTTATTTATTTGTTTATTTACTTATTTATTTATCTATTTTTATTTTTACTATTTTTATTATTATTTTTTATTATTTTATTTTTTATTACCACTTTCTTTTTGTTTTAGTCTTAAATAATGGTTTTGGGATACATTATAATTGATATAAGCTGTTTTTTGTGGGGGGGGGGGGGGTTGACACTATATGATTTTTAAAAAGACTTTAAATGTGTGCATGTACCTACGAGTATACGAGCTGAGTGGAGAGCGCAAACCGTGTGTCAAGTCAAGTCAAGTCAAAATGATCTTTATTGAGGGTAAAAGATTAAGTTTACACAACTTTTTTTCATCCTGCCCTCAGAAAAAAAAACATGTAAATTGACTTCTAAAACATTCAAAGACAAATATCAACCTTTGTTGAAAAACTCAAATAAATCAGGATTACTTTCCAACAAATCTCTCAAGATAAAAAACAAAACAAAAACAAACCCAAGACAGTACAACATAAGCTCACATCATACATACATATGATACAAATACTATATGACATAGGCATGAATAACAACAAGCAGCCAAATGTGAGGCAGTATCAAACATAAACGCGGACTTATAGTTTGTCCATCAAATGTTTCTTCAAAAGTTTCTTAAACATTTGTTCTGAAGGAACTGATTTTAGAAAAGGGGGTAGGCTATTCCACAATGTTCTTCCTGAATAAGCAAGGCTTGATTTATAGAGATTATTATGGGGCCTGGGCAGTAACAGTCTATGGGTAGGCCTATTTTTATTGACAGCAAATTTTTCCACAATTTTCTTTGGGGCTTTTCCGTTTAATATATTGAACATACATAGACACTTGTTGAACTGCAGTCTGTCTTTGAGTGGAAGAATGTCTAGTTCTTTGTAGTTGGTGGTGGTCAGCGTATTGGGATTCAATCGGATTAGTTTAACAGCTCTTTTATGTAGGCGGTTTATATGCTTTAGGTTTGTTTCACTTGCACTGTCCCATAAGGTAGAAACATAGTTTATAAGAGATAGAATATGGGCGTGAAAAAATAGTTTTCGTGTCTGTAAATTTAGAAAATTTTTGATTTTTCTAAGTTGATATAATCTTACTGAGATTCGTTTTCCTAATGTCGCTATGTGATCTGACCAAGACAAATCGTTGTCGATTACTGCACCTAGTACTTTGTGTGAGACTACTTCTTCAATTTGTTGTCCATGGATATAAATTGGCGCGAATGGAGAACGCAATTTCTGTCTTTTTTGTCGAGTGGTTATAAACATACATTTTGTTTTATTTGAATTAAGAGACATATGATTGAGTTCTGTCCATTCGATAAGTTTATTGATATCTGCCTGCATATCTTTCACAAGCTGGTTTGAATCATCGTTGTTACATTGAATTGAAGTATCATCGGCAAACATTTGACATGAACAATGGATATGCAGAGGTAGGTCATTAATATAAATGGAGAAAAGAAGTGGTCCTAGTATTGATCCCTGTGGTATTCCATATTTCATGGGTAATAAGGTTGATCTCCTAGGCCCGATTTCAACAAGTTGATGACGATTACTGAGAAATGAGTCTAAAAATGATAATGCTTGGTCGGAAATTTTATAGCATTTTAATTTTTTGATGAGGAGAGAGTGGCTAATAACATCAAAGGCTTTAGCAAAGTCTAGAAAAAGCACTCCAGTGATTTTATTGTTATTGATATTCAAAAGACAATGCTCAATGAGTTGTATTAAGGCTGTATGGCAAGAATGGTTTTCACGAAAACCTTACTGGTTTTCATTAATTAGATTATATATTTTAAAATGAGAATGTAAGTGAAATTGTATATGTTTTTCTAATAGTTTAGATAGGACTGATAGTATGGAGATTGGTCTGTAGTTCGATGGATTGGTTGGGTCTCTGCTTTGTGTAAGGGTATTACTTTTGCTCGTTTGAACTTCATTGGGAAGTAATTCTTGTCAATACACAAGTTAAATATGTAGGTTAGGGTGTCAGTTATGGCGTATGCACTGGTTTTTAATATTTGACTATCGATTTTGTCAAGGTCTTTTGATCTTGACTGTTTCAATCTGAGTATACTATTAAGCACTTCTGTTACTGTTATTGGGGGTATAACAAAATCAGATGAGATGTTCTTTGATGAACAGTATTGTTTTAATTCTATCAGCTCGTTTGTTTTTGTTTTATCATTAGATATTATAGAGTCAGCAATGTTTGCAAAGTGAGAATTAATGTTTTCTGCTGATATTTCTTTTATGACTTTTTGGGAGTTATGTCTTGATTTATTAGTTAAGGTATTAATGGCTTTCCAAATTGCTTTTGGATTTTGGGCTGAAGACAGCAAATCTTGAAAGTATTTTGTTTTGGCTTTGCGCTTCAATGAATTAACTTTGTTTCTTTGCTTTTTATATTCATCTTTTTGCTTTGATTTTAATAAATAGTCTCTTAGATTCATTTCGTTTTCAATTTCTTTTGTTAACCATGGAGGTTTCATGAAATATTTTATTCTTTTCTTAATAAATGGAGCATGTTTGTATAAGACAAGGAGAGACTTACCTGGTAAGTTGAGTCTTGTCGAGAATTCTGACGAATTTCTCCCGATGAAACCGGAACAGAGTGCACTTGAGATAAACACCACTTGCCAGCCGTCAGTCATTGAAAGTGCAACGAATAAACACTGAGTCAGTGAAGATACAACACACAGGTTATAGAGCTACTGGTCTATATGGGTGGGTAACAAAATTAAAGGGAGGGCAAGTGCACTCTGTTCCGGTTTCATCGGGAGAAATTCGTCAGAATTCTCGACAAGACTCAACTTACCAGGTAAGTCTCTCCTTGTCTTATACAATTCTAACTCATCTCCCGCTGAAACCTGCACTAAGAGTGCTCTTGAGATATTTAGAGCAACAGTGGTTATGAGTTGCAAAAAGAACAGATCAACTTCATCTTTGACAAATAAGTATTACATAAAGACCTGTCCAAAGTGTGGTTTGCCACAGTTAATCATTTTGCTATAAAAGCAGGTGTAAATAGACTCCCTAGTCCAGCCAGCAGCTGTCATAACAACACTGATAGGCACCTGCAGCCTGGGGCAGGAGCACTAACCACCTTAGTAGGCTGGTGCTGTATAAACATCAGTATCTTAGTCTGCATCAGCTAGAGTGTATGGCTTCCAGTGAGCTATAATAATAGTGTCTCTGTTAACACTATGTTGAGGGCCTGTAAGGCAATGAAAATTTTTTACAATTGTCTTTTCTCAGAGAACCTGTTCTCAAGTATAATATTAGTGTTGCTACAACACCTAGCGTATCATTGGGTTTAGTCAGTTCTATAGGATCCTGGTGATCCCCATGTCAAGTATGCTTTAATACGCTATTTGCAAATAAAAAGTGCATTTTGTTGTCCATCATTGACATGCCTGACAAGTCTAGTGCATTCAGGTTTTGGCAACATTGTCCAGTGAGGGGAGAAAGAAGCATGGTAAGCTTTTTCCCCTTTATTTTAAAAATTCTTTCAGTGTCAACATTTTAATATATATCTAACTCCACATTGGCATCACAGGTTTTAATCCTTTCCTTTGACTGGTCAGCACTGGATTAGCTTCAAAGTCCCATCCATGAATATTGTAACTAGGTATGTAACACCAAAAGAACATTAACACCATCAAATTTATTAGTGAGGCTTTCTCTTCTGATTTGAGAAAGGCTAGAAAATTGATGCCATTGACTGAAAAAGGTGAAACCTTAGCCTACCACTGCCACTTGTTGATGTACATGTTGTATATTAAACAGTGGATGCCTGCTAGGGAAGCATGATGGTGTCGGCAGCGTCGGCCACATGTATTCCATCTTTGTCAGATATTTGCTTATCAGTACCTCGAGTTCCTTCCTCACATGGTGTTTGAGGTTGGGATCATGGATTGATACAGAAGCTATCTCTATTTGAGAAAAGCAGGGGTCTGATTATCTCCCTTTTTACACCAAGAGATAAACATCTGGGTTTGTCTGCAGAGGCACAACAGTTATTTCTTCTGTTTTGTCTGGCATTCTTTGGCAATACTCTTGGAAGCAGCGCAAAGAAAGAGGGTCGGAAACAATGGAAAGAGGGATAATTTAAGCTGATAATGCAAGCATCAATTGCATGAGCATGTCAGTCAGGTCAAAAGATATCTTGAACAGGTAGTTTGTTTTACACATACAGCAAAAGAGCCCTTCAGGGAAGAAAGCAAGTAATGCTACAGCCTCTTTAAGAAGGCTTAGTACAAACTACCATTCAACATACCATGAAATGGACAATTTTATGACTTACAATTTTCTGACCAAGCAGTGCAAGCATACCTGATTGTGATATCTTTGCTGATACATCATTTTCAGGTTTCTTTGGTCAATGTCACAGGTTTATGATCTGCTAGATCCCCTTTATGCTAGTGTCAGATCTAATAGAACTGACTATCAATAGCAGAGGACAGTAAAGCCTGTAAGGCCAGAAACATCTCTCAGTTTGAGATAACTTTAGTCTTGAGTTGTAGTTTGAGCTTTGTTTTGATTTATATACAGACCTCCCCATCCATGTGAGAGCTGTCAGTAACCAATGTGGCCTAGTTAAGTGTAACTTTAATTTTCCCTCTTTGCTGAGGTAAGTTTGTGATATACCACTTAAGGTCATTTTTATCCACAACAAACAGTGTCATATATCTGTCCGAATTTCGGCACAACTAACAGTTGTGCTATTGTCAGATCTACTAGAACTGACTATCAATAGCAGAGGACAGTAAAGCCTGTAAGGCCAGAAATATCTCTCAGTTTGAGAAAACTTCAGAGTCTTGTGTCCGAATTACCAGCACACTTATTACTTGTAAACAGTGTTTCTACTGCATTTCAGAGTGTGGCAAAGGAGTTTCCCATGGGGAACACCATCAAGCTAGCAACAGACTAGCAGCCCTGGGGCCTAACAAGAGGTCATTGTTAAAATTTTAGCTTTTCTTTGCTTTAGTAGGTGACTGCAAGCACTGAAAGATTCAAGTTATCTTTCTTCAGTAAGTCTGACACTCAGCTCCTGAGAGTTGATAACAAACCCTTTATGGGATGATTTTCTTGCATGGGTTTAATTATGATTTTTAATCATTTTTTGCAAACCCCAAAATATCAGTTTGATTTGACTATGTCAACAGCCCATTCCATGACTTCTGTCTCATGTTCTGTATCCCCTACTACCATGCTCAGAATTCTGAGAATATGATCAAAAAACCCCTTATTGTAGCTTAGAAACAGTATAACTTGCCCTTCTATTAAGAAACGTGTGCAACACTCAAAAATGGGCCACTGAATAAACTGCATGATGCAGATCAATTTATGCAAATAAACGGCCTGTTGTGATAAAATCTAAGGCCTTCTAATATGTTTCCATATCAAACTTTTTACAATCTATATTTCCATTGAAGGCTTTCAAACTGAGAATCATGTAATAGATTCCATTTCCTATGGAAATATAACAACTTTTACAGGCTCATTCTCTTAGAAACAAAGATTTTTCGCAAGAAAAATATATTCAGTTATTGATTTCTGAATCTACAGCCTCATTTCCTACTGAGCTACCTAGAGTCTGTGGGGTATAACTCAAAGAATATTGTCATCCCTTTGACTGTGTCAAACACTTATAACATATCAGAAGTGACTTAATTCCACTTCTCTCTTATTTGCCATGCAATAAATGCAATGCAATGATGCAATAAAATTGCAAAAATGCAATAAAAAATTTTATCATGAAGTTATTACTCCATTGGGAATATTAATTTTATTTTAAATGAACTCATTTGGAAAAGGAAAGGATGGTTTCCTTATAGGCAAACTTTTCATCACACCTTTCATCTCTTGGGGATTTCCCATTGCCCTCAGACTATCATTGGTTGTCTGGCTGGTAGCACCACCCCAAACTAAAACGAAATATGCCAACTGCTGTTGCTGCTGTGACCCCCATGACACTAGCCTTGACCCAAGCTTTCCCCCCTACACTCGTTGAGTGAGATGCTCAGTTTCTGAGTAACTTTGGCCCCTTTCAGTGCTCTGTGAAATTTGCCCTGTTGGGTTAAAAGCCATTCACTGCTCACAGCTGTGTATGCATAGCACCAAGGCCTGCACTAAGGCCTGCACTGTCTATGGAGTTGCATGTTATGCTTTCTCTCTACTAGGTGAGAGGTCAAAGGTTGCATGCCCTGTAAGGGAAAGGACATCTGCCAGGGTGTCCTTAGCTGCTCAGGTTGCCTTATAGCTATGCTGACCTGTACGATAAGTTCACAGCAGTGCACGTGCACCGTTGCTGAAAAAGCAATGCTCCATTTAGTATATTCCACAGCCAGCTGTTATAGCCGTAGGCATTATAGCTGGCTGACTCCTTAGTGTGCGTTGCACAGAGTCAGCAGATTGTGGAATGCAGTACTTGGCCAGTATGGCCTTGAGCCTGGCATCCTGTAGCTTTGACATCTGTTTAATGTAAGTCAGCCCTCTTATCTGACAAGGGGGGTGGTTGGGGGGGGGGGGAGGGGAGGGGGGTTCCCTACAGTGGCTCGCAGTGCAGCAGAAAGTAGGGTGAGGAGGTCAGGAGATGGTTTTCTCCCTTTTTTTTTTTTTTTTTTTCCCCTCAGAACCTTACTCCATTTCAAATTAAAAATTTTTTGGGGGTGAGTGGGGGAAATAATTGTCTCTATTTCCTCAATGTCAGATTAATCATCAGTCAGAAATTAATGATGTTGTTTTTGGTAATCCCCAAATTATTGATGTTATGGCCTGCATTTAGCCTCCAAGTTACTGAAACAAGGCACATACTGTGTGTAAACTTGCTGAGGGAACATCTGTTGAGTTCAGCAGAAAAAACTTCCTCCTCAAGTAAGGGGGAGAAAAAGGGGGTGACTATTATGACTAGGGTGGTTCTCACAGGAAATAGGTTACAATTACATACACATTTTCCCCCACAGCCTACACCACAGAAAATCCAAAGCCTAGAACACAAGAAAGGCTGTATACATCCAACAGGAAAAAAGAAAGATCATAGTGCACACACACTCTAAAAGAAAGGCACAGAACAGAAAACAGAAGGAAGGCACTCTCCTGATGTGACTGGTCCGGCGGCTAGGCGCAAACTGACGGCTGGCAAGTGGTGTTTATCTCAAGAGCACTCTTAATGCAGGTTTCAGCGGGAGATGAGTTAGAATTATCATAGGTAGCTATAAATGTCTCTATCCAATAGTTAACAGCATCATCTGGATTTGTAATCTGATAAACATAGTCTAAGTTTGAATTAAGAATATCATTTATAAAGGCATCTTTATCAAAATGTCTAAAGGAGCGGTAGGATATCTCCTTGTGTCCTGATTTGGGTATCTTTATTCCTTTTTTCCGCCATGTAAAACAAATGGAAGAGTGATCGCTACAACCTGTCTGCACTGAACATGTTTCTGCTATGTTGGCCTTTGAAGTAGTGTAAATGTGATCAATGAGGGTGCTAGTGTTATTAGTAATGCGAGTTGGACGATCAATTATTTGTTCTAAACCATACATGGCATAATTAATATTCCACTTTGATCCAGGGACTGTCAGATCTATATTGAAATCTCCCATAAGAAAGATTTCTTTGGACTCTAGAATTGCGGCATCCATCATTGAATTAAATTTATCATACCAGTCAATTGTTTCAGCTGGGTTCCTGTAGATGAAGCCAAGTATAATCGATTTACAGCGTCTAAACGTGATTTCTACCCATATAGATTCTACATGAAACTGTTCAAGATGCGTTAGTCTTTTCCAGGACAAAGAAGTCGCACAGTATAAAAGCAAACCGGTAGATCTGACACTTACTGGATCAAGTCGTACAGTGTCATAACCTGGGATATACATATCTGAATCAGAAATTAAGTTGTTGAGTCTCGATTCAGCTACACAAAATATATGAAAACTATTTTCTTTATTGTCTATAATTGATGATATTTCCTCAGTTTTGTTCCTAGCACTATTGATATTTAGGTATCCTACACGAAGTCCTTCCTGAGAAGGCCATGTATCTAGAGTAGAAGACATGGTATTGAAAAAAAAAAAAAAAGCCAGGACAAGAGAAAGAAAAACTGGGTACGATAATGTCCTATCAACCAATCAGTGAAGCACAATCATCAATCAGATCAACAATCAAAATTTACGCAAATAAGGAAAATTATCAAAAGGTAAAGAACAACAGTCAAAGTAGTACAAAATTTAGAATAAACAAAAAAGAGAGAAATTGGTGCAGCAATGTAACCACAAGTCAATAAGGCACCATCATCAGTCAATTCAACAATCAAAATACAACAAAATGAAAGGAAGAACTTGGTATAGTAATGTAACTGACACCGACCAATAAACTATTATCAGTCAACCAACAATGAAAATTTTAAGACAAAAAGGGAAAAAATTAGTACAATAATGTGGCTAATACCAGTCAAAAAAGCACAAAATCAGTCAACAATCAAAGTGAAAACAAAGGACAGTCTTACTATGTAAGTAATGTAAGTAACACCAGTCAATAAAGCACAATCAAAAGAATGCAGAACAAGAGAAAGAAAAACTGAATACGATAATGTACTATCAACCAATCAATGAGGCACAATCATCATTCAGATCAACAATCAAAAAATTAGGCAAACAAGGAAAATTATCAAAAAGGTAAAGAGCAACAATCAAAGTAGTACAAAATTTACAATAAACAAAAAAGTGCGAAAGTTGGTGCAGCGATGTAACCACAAGTCAGTAAAGCATCATCATCAGTCAAATCAACAATCAAAATACAGAACAAAATGGAAGGAAAAACTCGGTATAATAATGTAACTGACACAGACCAATAAAGCACTATCATCAGTCAACCAACTATAAAATTTTAAGACAAAAAGGGAAAAATTTAGTACAGTAATGTAACTTATACCAGTCAATAAAGCACAAAATCAGTCAATCAACAATCAAATTTAAAACAAAGGACAAACTTACTATGTAAGTAAAGTAAGTAACACCAGTCAATAAAACACAATCATCAGTCAATACAATCAAAATTTAAAATAAAGGACAAACTTACTACAATAATGTGACTACCTACCAGTCACTAATTGTGACTAAAGCATAATCATCAATCAAGTCAACAAACAAAAAGTAGAATATATATATATATATATATATTATATATATATATATATATATACCAGACAATTCAACAGTCAAGTAGGAACAAATAAAATTCGCTTAATATGGGTAGAAAAGCACTGGGCACAACCCTTACAACTTGGCCAGCTAATACTGCACTAGCCAAGACAATATCAGTGATAGAAAATGGTAATCTGCATCCACCATCAGCATGCCGCAACACATTCATTCACATTCTTACAACTTTGCAATCTCTCTCTCTCTCTCTCTCTCTCTCTCTCTCTCTCTCTCTCTCTCTCTCTCTCTCTCTCTCACCCATATATATACACACACACACACCACACACGGCACAAGCACTCTGTGTGTGTGTGTGTGTGTGTGTGTGTCTGTGGGTAGGTGTAGGGGTGTGGGTGTGGGTGTGGGTGTGTGGGTGTATGTGCATATGTGTGTATGGCTTTTGAGTGGTTTCTTTCTCTGAATTTCTTTTTTCTCCTTTGGTTAATGTTATTGTAGTTGCTTGCATTATTTATAGGCATATTTTATTTTAAAATTGTTGAAATCATGTTAGCAAATTAATGTTGGTGAAATGTTTGCTGTTGTTGTTTTATTTGTTTGTTTGCGTTTTCCCCTTTTCTTTCTTTTGTTAGCTTTATTGATTGCTAAGGATTTTCTGCTTCGTTTTTTGTTGGTTTTTTGTTTTCTTTTGGATTTGATTTTTTCTATTGCTTTGATTTTTTTCTTTTCTTTTCTTTAGATAGATGGCTTGATGGAAAAAAGCAAATTGTTGCTTACTCAATGCACCATCTGGAGATAAAAATTTGATTAATTGATTGATAGATAGATTGATTGATTGATTGATTGATTGATTGATTGATTGATTGATTGATTGATTGATTGATTGATTGATTGATTGATTGATTGATTGCATACACACCCTCTCATTAATAAGCTAAAGAAGCCTTCCAAAGATGTGACGAAAACGCCGTTTTCGGGCCCTTGCCACCCGCACTTTTCCACAGTTACAGGGCCCACGGCACCAAGACCCTATTCTACTCTATGCATACAAACTTCCCAACCATCTTCGATGTGTGTGGCGTTTGACTTGTGGCGACACCACAGCCCCAAAGATGGCAACCCCACTTGTACAGAGCCAAGTTTGTCGCAAAGATAAAGGGTACAGTGTACCAAAAATGACCCCCGCAACACACAACAAATAATATTATCATACAATATCATGCACCACAGAAATCGGCTTCGTCTCCTCCACACGCACAAACAAAAATAATCGCACACAGGAACACCAGCAAACGCACGCACGCGCGCATGCATACACACCCTCTCATGAATAAGCTGAAGAAGCCTTCCAAAGATGGGACGAAAACGCCGTTTTCGGGCCCTTGCCACCCGCACTTTTAATCAGTTACAGAGCCCACGGCACCAAGACCCTATTCTACTCTATGCATACAAACTTTAAAATCATATTTGATGTGTGTGGCGCTGGACTATGGCGACACCGCAGCCCCGAAGATGGCAACCCCCATGGATTTTGCCAAATTTTTTCTGAAAGAAACATGGTACAATGTACGCATAAATGACTCCACAACACACACATCAAATAATAATAATATCAACAATATCATGCGCCACATCATCACCACATTCACGCACACACAAACGTACACACAAACAGCACCACTTACATACCCCCCCCCCCCCCCCCCCCCCCCCAAACACACTATGAATAAGTAGAACTCTCGACAAAATGTGACGCAATAATGACCCCTAGTACACACATTAAATAAATACTATCACACAATATCATGCACCACAGCAATCTGCAGGGGTCTCCTCCACACGCACAAACCAAAAAAATTTGCACACACAAACAGCAGCAAACGCACGCCGCGCGCATGCATAACACCCTCCCATGAATAAAGCTAAAGGAGCATTTCAAAGATGTGACGAAAACGCCGTTTTCGGCCCTTTTTGCCACCCGCATTTTTCCACATTTACAGAGCCCACGGCACCCAATGACCCTATTCTACTCTATCATACAAACTTCCCAACCATGTTCAATGTTTTGTTGCGTTTGACTTGTGGCGACACCACAGCTCCGAAGATGGCAACCCCGCTTGTACGGAGCCAATTTTTGTCACAAAGAAAAGGGTACAGTGTACCAAAAATGACCCCCGCAACACACATCAAATAATAATTCATACAATATCATGCACCACAGAAATCGGCTTCGTCTCCTCCACACGCAACAAACAAAAATAATCGCACACGGGAACACCAGCAAACGCACGCACGCGCGCATGCATACACACCCTCTCATGAATAAGCTGAAGAAGCCTTCCAAAGATGGGACGAAAACGCCGTTTTCGGGCCCTTGCCACCCGCACTTTTAATCAGTTACAGAGCCCACGGCACCAAGACCCTATTCTACACCTATGCATACAAACTTTAAAATCATATTTGATGTGTGTGGCGCTGGACTTATGGCGACACCACAGCCCTGAAGATGTAACCCCCATGATTTTGCCAAGTTTGTCAAAGAAACATGGTACAATGTACGCATAAATGACCCCCACAACACACATCAAATAATATAATATCATACAATATCATGCGCCACATCATCACCACATTCATCAGACACACAAACGTACACACAAACAGCACCGCTTGCATACCCCCCCTCCCCCCCCCAAACACACTATGAATAAGCAGAATGGCTCGACAAAATGTGACGCAATAATGACCCCCAATACAAACATTAATAATAATATCACACAATATCATGCACAACAGAAATCTGCAGGGTCTCCCTCCACACGCAGCAAAACAAAAAATTCGCACAAACAAACAGCAGCGAAGGCACGCACGCGCGCATGCATACACACCCTCCCATGAATAAAGCTAAAGAAGCCTTTCCAAAGATGTGACGAAAACGCCGTTTTCGGGCCCTTGCCACCCGCACTTTTTCCGCAGTTACAGAGCCCACGGCACCAAGACCCTATTCTACTCTATGCATACAAACTTCCCAACCTTTTTAGAGAAGATAGATAAATATAGAAGATAGATAGAAGATAGATAATAGATAGAATAATAGATAGATAGATAGATAATAAATAGATAGTAGATAGATAGAAAAAATAGTAGATAGATAATAGATAGATAGATGATAGATAGATAGATGCACCTAACAGTTTTCAATACCAAATTCTTGGCGCATTTATTCTTAAAAAAAAACGTTGAAAAACAAATAAAAGAAAAACTTACCGTCACCCCCCCTCCACCACCACCCCCCACCAAACCAGATGGTGTCAAAAAAAATATGAACAACTGAAAAAGACAATATCAAGTTGATCTATATACAAACTTACATGCCTATTCAATAGACAACCAAAACAATATCATGATAAAACTGGTTTTAAAAGCTGTATGTCGCTAGCTAGTATATTTTATAATCTTGAAACTGGGTCTACACACCTTTTGTGTTGGTTGTGTACGTGTTGCTCCTCCCTGTCTATCAGTGTTCTGTTATCTGATTCGTACATTGTCCCTACCTTCTCAATAACTGCGATACGAAGAAAGAAACACAGACCGATAGATCGGACAGACAGCAGACAACAAACAGAAAGAATACAAAAAAAAAATATAAATGGAACATCAAACAATTCAATAGGAAAACATCAAAAACATACAACATACGGTTGTTTCTTATGACGGGTTGTTTTTTTAATGAATTTGTATATGTTGACGCGCCCGCGCGCGCCCGCGCCCGCCCCGCGCGCGGGGTGTGTGTGTTGTGTGTGTGGTGTTGGTTGTGTGTGTGTGTGTGTCTGTGTGGTTGTGTGTGTTGTGTGTGTGTTAAATATAAGAAACTCAGGGTCTCAGGCTAAAACAAATAATCACATTTGTTAGAAGAGGATTTTGTGAGTACACGATTGGGGATTGATTTTGCCACACGACAAACTTGAATAATGTTGGCAAAAAATCAGAACTCGATTAAAAGGGAGACAATAATACAGTTAAACTAATACCCCGTTTCTTGTTTCCCCTTAGACCATAGATCTTCCAACCAGAGCAACAAGGGAGACGGAGCCCTACATAATCATCATTCTTTTTTTTATCTTTTCTTTTATATTCATTTACTATTTTTATACCAGGATAATGGAATAAGCACTCATGTGCTTTTTGCCATCCAGTCCCCCGTGTTTTATGCAGTTTTGTAAATTTTGTCATCTGTTCCCACCGGCACACAATGGCCTACACTTACGAAAAGCGGAACAGGATTTAACATGTACGCAAGATGTTGTAACGAGCATTCACACACTGGGCCTCGGTTTATAGTTTCATCCGAAAGGACTTTTGGGGGAGAGTGGAGTCAGCACTGATGTTAACTCCAGGTGAAAATCCCCTTGAACTGGAATCGAACCCGGATCGTAAAATTGTTTAAATTTTATGCATACCAAGAATATGGCGTATTTCGAGAAGATGTGAGAAGGGCCAGTTTGAATTCCGTCCTACCCCGACTTTTCCATAATAACAGAGCTGACGGCACCAAAAGAGTGCTTTGCCTGCACGCATACACCCTTTACTAACATCTTTGATGTGGGTGGCAACGGTCTTGTGGTGACACCACAGCCCAGAAGAGGGCAGTCCGGCTTTAATATAGCAAATGTGTTCGAACGAAAGCTGGTGCAGTGTACCAATGATACATAGTAGTACATAGAAATATCATTGATAGGGTCCTAATATACAATGATTAAGATGCACCAGGGCTAAGTGCAGGGCCACCGGGCCACATGCACACGCACAAAAATACGCAAACACATCCCATGCAAGCATGGGCGTGCATACCCCACCCCCTACCTCCCTCAAGAAAAAAGCGTATTTCGAGATATGACAAGAGAGTGCTGTACTGTATGCATACACACTTTCCTAGCATTTTTATCTTATTTTTTATTTTATTCTTTTATATCGAGGATAATGGAATAAGCACTCATGTGCTTTTTTTCTTCCAGTCCCGTTGTCTGCAATTTTGTAAATTTTCATCTGTTCCCACCGGCACACAATGGCCTACTCTTACGAAAAGCGAACAGGATTTAACGTGTGCGCAATATGTTCTGCGTGCGTTTGCACACGGGGCCTCAGTTTATAGTCTCATCCGAAGGACTTTTTTAAGCATCTTTCATATGCATGGCACTGGTCTTGTGGCGAAAACCACAGCCCCAAAGGAGGCACCCCTACTCAATATACGAAGTCTGTGGGACGAAAACTGGTACAGTGTACGCAACAATAACATACTGTTACACATAATATTAATGATAATGTACTATGTGATGCACCACAGCACTAGTGCAGTACCGTCACCAACACGCACAAACACAAAAAACCCGCACAAAAACTAGCCCCCGTACTTATGCACACTCGCATAAAACAACCCAAGAATAAGGCGCATATAGAGATGTGACAAAAGGCCTGTTTGAGTCTCGTCCTACCCCAACTTTTGCGCAGTAACAGAGCCCACGGCATGATGAGAGTGCTCTACAGTATTCATACACACTTTACTATCATTTTTTGATTTTGCTTGGCGCTGTTCTTGTGGCGAAACCACAGCCCTGAAGAGGGCAGCCTGCCTTGAATATAGCAAATCTGTCAGAATGAAAGCTGACACAGTGTACACAGCAATAAATAGTATTACATATAATATTAATGATAAATAATATGCAATATGATGCACTACAGAACAGTGCAGGGCCGTTGCCACAAAGCACACATATATTTCTGAAAGCAGCCTTTCAAATCACTTCCCAAAGAAAAACCCAAGGGTAAAAGGTTTGTGACCACTGAACAAAACCTTGAATCTGAACGCAACTGTGGGTGTTTGTGTCGTAAAGTGGTGAAAGTCGTAAAGTAAACATGCTCAAGAGAGGTAAGAACTTGTCCCTGGTTCTAAACTTCATGTGGAAACTTAATAAACTTATCCTTCTCTTTACCATAGATGGGTTGTCAGTACACAGGCTGCAAATTGCTAAACAAAGGAATCTGAATCTGACATTCTCCTTAGGAGCGTGCAAAGTCAATAGAACAACAGAGTTTACTGGAAAGTCAGGAAGTCCTTGCACTGTTTTGAGTTTGATCTTTTATCTAGATAGTATAAATTTTATGGCTTTTTATTTTGAGTCGGTTTTTCAAGGGTATTGACAGAAAGCGGTGTGCTGGGTATTTTAGAAATAATTTTCCAGTTTCATTTAGACCAGGTTAGGGTTTTTTGCACTTGAAGGTCTGACTTCAGTTTTGGGACTGTAAAACACATTTTAGGGACACAACACTACACGTGCAAATCATGTCTCTGTGGAGGTAGGTCAGGTTGAGTTGATGTGATTTTTCTTTTTCCTTATTTTTCTTTGCCATTTCAAACCGCCTGACATCTGCATGCGTGTGGACCACTTGACCAGCAGGGAAAACAAGATGTTGTGGGAATTTGAACATCAACATCACGTTTGGGCTTTTGTCTTTTTTTATATAAAGACCATGAAGGAGAGCAGTACTGGTAAGTAACTTTTTTAGTTAGAAGTAGCTACTTAGTAACAAGGCCGTAGTATCGATTGATATTTGTGTTAGAACTTGGAGGGGAAAACCTGCTTTTGTAGATGTTTTTGACAACTGCTGCCGAAAATGTTGCTCTTGAAGGCAAGGAGTGATCTGGTTTTCTTCACAAATATTCACTTAACTAAGAGTCCCGATGTGGTCTAGTTGTTCATAAAAACCCCCCCAGGCCTATTCTGTGGTGTTTCAAATTGGAGGGCACAGTTGTCATGAACCAAAATGGTTTAGTACTGTCACCAATAGGCATCCTTCAAACACAACACAAAACACACACAACACCCACACACACACACACACACACACACACACACCACACGCGGCGCGCGCACACACACAGCCAGGACTTTCTAGTTAAAAAAGTTTTTGGTCATAAAGTTAAAGCAGGATATAAGGGAAAGTTTTTAGTGTGAGTTTAAGATCTTAACTCCTACCCCTCACCCCCTTTCCCTAGAGAAAGCGTAAACCCTTACTCCTATTATAATGGGAAAGATATTCAGATGCTCTCCTCCTTCTTACAGCCGGTTTGTCAATATTGTCAAATAGAGAGCTGTAGAATTGGGAAATGGAAAAAAAGATATTTTTTGATACACGATCTTTATATTTAATGGTAGGCAGGCATCCTTAACCCACAGCTGCAAATAGACATCTTGTGTTTTAAGACATGTCCATGCATCGAACTGAATGTCAAGGTCATTCGGATGAGACTAAAAACCGAGGCCCTTGTGTGAACGCACGCAGAACATCTTGCGCACACGTTAAAACCACGTTCCGCCTTTCGGAAGAGCAGGCCATCGTGTGCCGGTAGGAGGGATGACAAAATTAAAAAAACAAAACAAAAAAAAAACAGCATGCACACAGGTGTCCTCGGGGAGAGCAGCCCGACTTTTACCTCCCGACTTTTACGCAGAGAAATCAGCTGTGACATAAAATAAAATAAAATGAATGAAATGAAATGAAATAAAACAAAATAAAATAAAATAAAATAAAATAAAATAAATAAAATTTCTTGCTGAAAGTTTTTTGCAGGGCAGTTTTGATGTTTTCACAACAGAACTGACAATAAGGATAAATGGAATAATGTTTATTTGCCTGTTGTCTAAATGTTTGTGAATTTTAACATCTATCATTGTTTTCCTCTCCGGCTAGTGCTCCAAGGTTCACTGAAGTTGAGATTTTGTGTAAGCGACCGTTTTTACCCACCGTTAAGGTAGCCGCATTCCGAGTTCAAGAATGATGTCTGAACACAACACCTATGGGCGTGGGGTTCTAAAAAAATATCATCCGTTCCTACGGGCACAGAACGGCCAACTCTTCCCAAAGGCGGAACGAGTTTTAACGTGTTGTTGTTGTAGTCAGTTTAAAGTCTATCCACACTTGCTGATATTAAACATTTGTTGTCAACGCAGTTTAGATTGCTTGACTCTACATTTATGAGTTGCGCTTGGCCTTTTCTTGAGAGAAAAATATGGACAATAAGTAAATAAATAAATAATCGATATTTTAATACAATAAAGTTGCGTGTCATTATTCATGTGTAAAAGACTGGAGGATTTGAATCTTATATTATTGCTTCTATCAATGACGTCATTGTTGTCCATTACTGGTAATTAGGGGGATCAGTGTTCTTGCGTTTTATCCCCGTTTTTGCCCGAAAATATTTACCCCATCCACGAGACTGTGAGTGGTGATCTGTGTGCACGTCTTTCGGATCAAATAGTGAACAAGGTCTTGCATGCAACACGCATTCAGAGCAAGTAAAAGAACCAATGACACCAAGAAAGTGTTCTCTATCAAAATTCTGTAGAAAAAGGCACTCTTATGGGAAACAAATAACACTTAAAAGCAGGACCTTTTATTTTTTAATGAATTGCACTGCTTTTTGTGGCAACGCACTCTCTCCCTCCTGGGAGAGAAGACCAAATTCCAGCTGATAAATATGCTGAGACTGGAAATAGAATTAAACTCAATTTTCAAGAGCTATAGTACTAGGAAATGTAGAGATGAAAATATTTTTTCACTCAAAATTGGTTTCGACTGTGGGAGGGGCATCTATAATACATGTTAATGTATTTCCCTTCAGTAGATTTTTTTTTAATGTAAGACCAACTTCAAAAGCATCCACAATGTATTGACCATGAAAATTTGCCATAGACTAGTATCAAAATTTTCCCTGGCACCAGTGATTTTTTTTTCTTGCCCCTCTGGCTGGTGGCCGCACGCTGGCCTGACATTGATAGTCCTCCTATGGACTTTTGACCCTGAAAATGCAACATATTTCTTTGCATGGCTGTGGGGAAAGATTGAAATTAGCAGGGCGGGAACAGTAGGACTGAAACGTCACAGAAGATGCAACAAAAAAATATTGTTCGAACTTCATACCCTGTAAGTTCTTCATACAAGACTCTGAACCCAGGTTCTGTGTGCGAACGTGTGCAGAACATGTTGAACACATGTCAGAAGACCTTTGGGTAGGACATCTTGCACGCACGCCAGAAGACTTTTTTTCATAATTATTTCTAAAGGATCTGCCAAAAGAGATGATGAAAAGACAGGATCATGGAACAGAGTCTAAATAATGAAAACCCATAATTAAAAAAAACAACTTTCAGCAACTGCTCACAGTTTTGCCATGGGTATTGTGCTATAGATCTGTAGTAGCCAGTTGCTCGTGTTGCTTTCCACCAGGTCTTCCTCACTCCTCCGGACCTGTCCCCTGCAGGCTGTGAAGACACCAGCAGCACGATTCTGGAGCACAGGGCCCAGTGGACTTGTCCTCACCCACATGACTTAACTTGACTTATGTAAGACCGATAGGGAGGACGGGTAATAACCGGAGACATGGAGCAATGCTTGAACACAACCCTGAAGGGTCGACCTTCTGAAGGGCAGTATACTCGGTAGAAGTCCCTGAAGTTAAAGTCTTAGAAAAGTCCTTAAATGGCAAACTCCTGGAAAAAACAGCCTCAAAAGGACAGCATCCTGCTGGCAAGAAAAGCCCCTGAAGGGCAGAAACATGCAAAACAGGCCCCTAAAGGGCAAAACCCTGCATGCAAAACAGGCCCCTGAAGGGCAGAAACATGCAAAACAGGCCCCCTGAAGGGCAAAAATCATGCATGCAAAACAAGCCCCTGAAGGGTAAAAAAACAAACATGCAAAACAAGCCCCTGAAGGGCAGACTCGTAATGAAATACAGGCCCCTGAAGGGCAAATCCTGAGAGACAACCCCTGAAGGGCACACTCCAAATACCAGCCCCTGAAGTGCACAGTCCTGAAAGACAACCCCCTGAAGGGCACACTCCTGAAAGACAACCCCCTGAAGGGCACACTCCTGAAAGACAAACCCCTGAAGGGCACACTCCTGAAAGACAAACCCCTGAAGGGCAAAACTCCTGAAGAATAAGCCCCTGAAGGGCACGTTCCTGAAAGACATGCCCCTGAAGAGCAAATCCGATACAGAGCCTAGCATTGTTGCCCAGGGATCTAGGATCAGCTCCCACTAGGCTGAAACAATTCAGAGATCAAATGCAGTGAGAGCAGGAAGGACTGGGGTCTCTGTGGACATCTGATATTCGACATGCAGCAGCATGTGAAAGGTAAGGAATGCAAAGCCTCCTGCCATAAAACCGCTACCATGCGTACTTCACAGGTATACTTGTACTGAGTACAACCTGTCAATGCCTGTGTGCATACTGTCCACAAATGTACCTCGGTCTTTCGCATTTCCAAAGCTCAAATCATTCGTCCCTGGAGTTTTATGTAAGGCTCAATGATTGCGGATTTCAGAACATCATCAGGACCTTTGAACCTTACTGTGTGATCACACAGATTGGTAGACTAGGCGTCGACATTGGCTTTGGTGTCCTAAAATGGCACAGCCAGCAAAATCCTTGCATACAGTGCTGAAGGGGAAAGGACACATCCAGCCCCCAGACTTTATTCAAGCATTTGCTCGACCTTCCGGGTCTCTCCCATCTCGCCCTGATTCCCTAAAAGTCATAGCATAGATGTCAAAAGTCATGAGGGTCATCTTAGTTTTCTGGCCCTGTCTCTGACGTGACTGATACACGTATCAAGACCTCACAGAGGTAAGTGCACAACAATATTTTCTTCTTTCCTGCTTTTGTTTTTCGTGGTACCAGTGTGAAGTCTTAGATTTATGTTGAATGTTATTTTCCATAACTTACCCCCCAAAAAAAAAACTTTCACACCTTTATGGTGCATCCCTGTATACATAAATGAAAATAAGCTCCAGCAAGCATGAATACAAGTTATGAAAGAGATGTCCCTCTGATTTGTCAAGTACTGTCAAGATTAAAGCTGGGTACCAATGATTTCTGAATAATTACAATTAGAAATGCATCACCTTAGCTATTAAAGTTTTGTTACTTGTACCTGTAGGCCCTTTAATGAACAAAATGTCACCTGCAGTTTATTGTATTGAATACATATCTTTATATAAAGCTAGGCAAGACATCAAATGAAGCAGGGAAGTTAATATCGAGAAACATAGAGTAATCAAGGTGCATTATTATTACCACGATTCTTCTTCTTCTTCTTCTTCTTCTTCTTCTTCTTCTTCTTCTTCTTCTTCTTCTTCTTCTTCTTCTTCATAGTAGAAGAAATAATAGTAGTAATTGCAGAAGCAATAGTAGTTGGCCTGGACCAAAGAAAAGGTCAGCAGTTAATGCGATGAAAGCGCTTTGACATACTGGCTAACACATCCATAACAATTGTGCGTTTTCTAAAAGGTACAGAATACAAAACATTATACTCTCTCTCTCTCTCTCTCTCTCTCTCTCTCTCTTCTCTCTCTCTCTCTCTCTCTCTCTCTCTCTCTCTCTCTCTCTCTCTCTCTCTCTCTCAGTGTGTGTGTGTGTGTGTGTGTGTGTGTGTGTGTGTGTGTGTGTGTGTGTGTGTGTGTTTTGTGTGTGTGTGTGTGTGTCTGTCTGTCTGTCTGTCTGTCTGTCTGTCTGTCTGTGTGTGTGTGTGTGTGTCTGTCTGTCTGTCTGTCTGTCTGTGTGTCTGTGTGTCTGTGTGTGTGTGTGTGTGTGTGTGTGTGTGTGTGTGTGTGTGTGTGTGTGTGTGTGCAGGCATTTGAGTTCAAAATATCTTGCTTTTCTCTTTGTAGACTCATTCTGTCATCGCCACGCGGAAGTCGAAAGCGCTGGGCCTGACTTGTCAGGAGCTTTACGGCAAGCCAACACTGTTCTGCTCATAGGACAGACACTAGCTGCTGTCTGAGCGGTCGACAAAGAAGAAGAAGAAGCAGAATCCTTCTGTCATCAAGACTGTTCCCGTCCTAGGTACTTCACTGCCTGAGGACGCGGCACGAGCAAGTGGAAGCACCCAAAAAGGTAACACCAGTATGCCATCTGTTGTTGTTGTTGTTGGCTGTTCCATAGCTTAACCTTCCGAGGGTACTGAAGAATATGTACTCTGTCTCGCTGAGGAATATCACTGAGATTATAAGAAATCTCTGAGTGAGAAGTTTGTGTATATGATCGGATTTTTTAAAGTGCCTTTCTGTATATTTCCCCTTTTATTGAGAGTAAAGCTGATGCTAAAGGTATGTCAGGAATGAAGACAATCTCAACATAATTTAAATCAAAACATTTTTAATATCGGTGTTTGCACTTTGCATACATCAACAATCCACAGAATAATGATATTAATGATAATGTTAATAGTAATACTACTTGTAATGATAATAATTATTATAATGTTAATGATAGCGATAATATTCTCAGTACACAATGTGATATTTTTCTGACAAAAGAGTAATCTGTAATAAAATAGCTGGGAGTCAAGATTTTATTTTTAGGCCCAAAAATCTCAAGTGAAAACTTATGGCACAATATAGTTTGCAACAACATGCAAAGTGTTTGGTATTTGCTTTAGAGCAAGTGAGCTCTACAATGATATCAAGGATGCCCTCTCGAGGGGAAAACTCATTTCCGATTTCTGTGCTGTTTTATTTCACTGAGACAGGCTCCAGTTCCCTGTGTCCCAAAGTTCTGCATTGTCCACTGTGATCAGCTGTCCAGGGCTGTGGAGGGGACTTCTCTCTTCACTCCTCCAGGAGTCGGTGGGGTATGCACTGCAGTTAGTTTTACAAACAGTGCTTCGGGGGATAATGACTGTGTACCTGACAGAGCATGTCTGTTTTCCAGGTAGCAGGGTGCACGCTGGTTAGGTTTGATCGGGCATACTGCTGACCTGCTGGCTGTAGCAGGTCTGCATTCTCGCATAAAGGGATGGAGCGTAATATGAGGGCAAGATGTTCACTTTAGCAGGGGAGCCCCACAAATGGATATTTTAGTGGTGCCAAAAGAATCAATTTGTCCACAGTATGGTGATCTTGTTACATTAAAACCAAATGTTTTTTTATATTATTGTTCTTACACACAGCTCTTTTTTTTAGGCCCTATGATCCAGTGGAAAAAACTACACCAGGGAAACTTCACCAGGAAAATTACCCCAGGAAAACTACCCGAGGAAAACTATAACAGGAAAACAACACCAGGAAAACTACACCAGGAAAACTACACCAGGAAAACTACACCAGGAGAACTACTTGGAAAACTACACCCGCAGTGGACTACACAACACTACACTGCACCATGGAAGACTCCCCCACACTACACTGCACCATGGAAGACTCCCCCACACTACACTGCACCATGGAAGACTCCCCCACACTACACTGCACCATGGAAGACTCCCCCACACTACACTGCACCATGGAAGACTCCCCCACACTACACTGCACCATGGAAGACTCCCCCACACTACACTGCATGCAATCCTGCACCCTGGAATCCTGCACTGCCAGGTGACTCACTGTCGGATGTCTGCCACAGTCCTGCATGTCAGGAATGGAACTGCACAATTCCAGTAAGTCTGTTTATCTGTTTTACTTTTGTAGTGTGTCGAGTTGTGTTGTGCCCTGCCGAGCCGGGTCGGGTCGGGTCTTGTCGCGTAATGCCGGGTCTTGTCGCGTAATGCCGGGTCGCGTCGCGTAATGCCGGGTCGGGTCGCGTCGCATCGCGAAATGCCGGGTCGGGTCGGCTCGGGTCAAGTCTCTTGCCGTGTCGGTCCACGTCGTGCCGTGCCGGGTCGGTCGGGTTGGTCTGGGTCGGGTCGAGTGCCGTGCTGTGCCGTGCTGTGCCGTGCTGTGCCGTGCTGTGCCGTGTTGTACCGTGCCCAGTCGCGTCGCATTGCGTCACGTTGTGTAGTTTTAGTTATCGTAGATTTCTCTGTGCGAAATTCAAGCTGACCTCCAAGGGGCGAGCAAGTCATCACAAGAGCATTACCTCCCATTACTTAAGATTTACTTTCTGTATGTGAATTTGTTCCCCTGTAAATGCGACTCTCTCTCTCTCTCTCTCTCTCTCTCTCTCTCTCTCTCTCTCTCTCTCTCTCTCTCTCTCTCTCTCTCTCTCTCTCTCTCTCTCTCTCTCTCTCTCTCTCTCTCTCTCTCTCTCTCTTTCTTTCTCTTTGTCTGTCTGTCTGTCTCGCTGTCTCGCTGTCTCGCTGTCTCTCTCTGTATGTATGTGGAGGCAGGCATTTAATTCTGAAATGCCAGGGTTTTTATGCAGAAACCTTCTGTCATCAAGACAGTTCCCGTCCTAGATACTTCAACGCCTGAGGACGCGGCACGAGCAAGGGGAAGCACTCAATAAGGTAAAACCAGTTTGTCATCTGTTGTTGGGCATGTTGAGCTGAACGTTCTGAGTGTACTCAAGAAAATCCCCTGTGCCCCTACACCTTACTTAGGAATATCACTGACTGCATGGTACGCGAAACTTCTGGGTGAGAAGTTTGCATATGTGGCCATTTTCTTCAAGCACTTGATGTAGGCAGCTGAACTCGGGCTTCAGAAGGTTTTACCCTTACCTGGAAAGTACAATTCATGCTAAAACTTTGTCAAGGATGAAAACAAAGTCAACATACATCAAAGCTAAACATTAATGGGCATGAGCTCCTTGCTTACATCTGTACCTCACATCAATCAGCCTGGACCATGTATGGTTTTGTTGTTTACCAGTTTATAGACCCATCCTGAAGACTTCTGGAGAGTGAAGTCAGGACTAGTATTAACGCCAGGGAGGGGGGGGGGCAATCCTTTCGAAGAGGTGTTTTGAGGTGTACCTAGAGTAAACCATCTTTGTTCACTGCATGAACATTCATGACATTAGATCTCCCGTCGGAATGCAGCTACCTTAAAGTTACTAAACAAAACAAAATATAAAAAAACACCCCAAAAAAGGTCGGATACCCCAAATCTCACCATTGGTGAGCCTTGGAGCTCTAGCCGAGAAATGATAGCCAAAACAAAAAGAAATCCAAACTGTGAGTTTTCATTCTTCAACTAAAGTGTTTCCTTTTCAGGCTCCTCTGATGCCATGGCTGTACAACACCAGTGAAGAACTTACCACAGAAGTCTGCACCATGGATGACTGCACCCTGGAAAACACCACACCCGAGTCTACCATGGAAGGATTTGATTTGTTTTGGGGGTAGTTTTCCAAGCGCTTTGATTTGTTTTTGCAAGATAAAGCACTATTTACATTCTATGTAATTATTTATTTATTATTTAAGGCTACGCTACATCACGGAAAACAACACCATGGAAGACTACACCACACCAAGGAATACTACGCTACATCATAGAAAACACCACCATAGAAACTACACTATACCACTGAAAACATCACGAAAGACAACGCTACACCACGGAAAACACCACCATGGAAAACTACGCTACACCGCGGAAAAGAACACCATGGAAAACCACGCTCCACCACGGAAAACAGCACCATGGAAAACTACGCTCCACCATGGAATAGAACACCAGGAAAGACTCGGCTACACTGCGGTAAACACCACCATAGACGACTACCCCAAACCACGGAAAACACCACGGAAACTACGCTACGCTACAGGAAACAACACCATGGAAGACAATATTATACCGCGGAAAACAACACCACGGAAATTACGCTACTACACGGAAGACTACGTTACGTCAAGGAAGACTACGTTACATCAAGAAAGACTACGTTACGTCAAGGAAGACTACGTTACGTCAAGGAAGACTATGTCACACCTCGGAAGACTACGCTGCACCAAGGAAGACTACGCTACACCAAGGAAGACTACGCTACACCAAGGGAGACTACGCTGCACCAAGGGAGACTACTCTACACCAAGATAGACTACGCTACTCCAAGAGAAACTACGGTACACAACGGAAAACAATACCAAGGACGACTGCGCTACACCAAGGAAGAATAGTCTACGCTAGGTAAGACTACGCTACTCCAAGAAAGACGACACCAAGGAAGACCACGCTACTCCAAGGAAGACCTTGCTACACAATGGAAGACCTTGCTACACCAAGGAAGACCTCGCTACACCAAGGAAGACCTCGCTACACCACGGAAGACCTCGCTACAACAAGGAAGACCTCGCTACACCACGGAAGACCTCGCTACACCTAGGAAGACCACGCTACACCAAGGAAGACCTCGCTACACCAAGGAAGACTTCGCTACTCCAAGAAAGACTACACCAAGGAAGACCTTGCTACACCAAGGAAGACCTCGCTACACCAAGGAAGAACTCGCTACACCAAGGAAGACCTCGCTACACCAAGGAAGACCTCGCTACACCAAGGAAGACCTCGCTACTTTATGGAGGACTACGCTACACCAAGGAAGACCTCGCTACTCCATGGAAGACTACGCTACACCAAGGAAGACTACGCTACTCCAAGGAAGATTACGCTACACCAAGGAAGATTACGCTACACCAAGGAAGACTACGCTACACCACGAAAAACACCATGAACTTTTACACCAGGGAAGACACCACTACAGAACACTGAACGGAGATCAAAGCTGCACCTCGTTTTCTAGGCAGATGTGTTACCTTTAGATCACTGAACTGCGCGGGGATGGGGGAGGGGGGTGGAGTTGGCACTGATGTTAACTCCAGGAGAAACGTAGCCCTCAAATCACTCTGCTCTGCCAGTGTTTGTCCCTGCATTTTATCACAAACTATTTAGTTGCCAGGACGAGTAAAAGAAAAAATAACAGTTCATTAAAACTATACATTTTTCCCTTTATGATTATTGAAGTAGGGGGTATGGAAATATAGAAAAATTTCCTTCGTTTTTGGTTAGATGGCTTCAAGGCATAAAGATCTTTTTTTCATACGGGTTGAGTTGACATCAATGTAAAGTTCTTTCATATTGGGCTTTATTGTATATGTCTTACCTCCTTTCCTTTATAGTGAGTTAGTTTGTATTCAAGTAAGAGGCCGTTTGTATAGTCGGTTAAGTGGTATCAAAGTATAGCTTTTCTTTTATATTGAAGTTATTTTCACATATCAAGTTTGTTACTATTAAAGCAAAAGCTGTTTCTTCCATATCGAATTAGCTTATTACAAAGTATACAAATGGTTCATATTCTTTTTTTTTATTAAAAAAAAAACTCTTTCATATCTAGGATAATGGGATAAGCACTCTTGTGCTTTTTTACATCCAGTCCCCGTGTGTTAGTTACTGTCGGTGTATATAGTTTCTTACTCCTTATCTAAGATATCAAGGTGTAAGGCTCTTTCCCCAATATCGAGTTAGCTGCTGAACACATGCATGGTTTTCTTGTCATTCAAACATTTTTTATCAAAGTACTAAGTTATTTAGTTTACATTGAGTAGTTGGTATCAGAGTATTAAACATCTGTCTTCACACTTAGTTTGTATCAATTTTTTTCATTGAACACTTCTTTTTTTCTACTTGTTGAGTTATTTGGTTTGAAAGTATAAGGTTCCGTCCTTCGTATTAAGTTGGTATCAAAGTCCAAAGCCGTTTCTTTTATATTGAGCTGGTTGCTTTTAAAATATATGATTTTTTCCTTTCCTATTCAGTTTGTGTAAAAGTGTGATAGTCTCCCCTTCATAGAGAATGCTAGTATCAAATCATAAAGTAAGTTTTTATGTAGAGTTATTTGGTGTCCAAGCAAAAGTTTCTTTCATTCATAATAAGTGAGTTGGTACCGATTTATAAGATTTTCTTTATTATTGATTTAATTCGTGTCAAAATTCAAACAAATCTTTTGTATCGAGTTATTGCTATTAAAGTAAAAAGTTCTCTTTTCTTTACCTCCTTATTTGTACCAATGGTGTCAAAGATTATAGATCTTCCTCCATATTGAAGTAGTTCCTAAGTATTAAGTTCTGTTTTTAATATTTTGCTACTATCATAATTCTTTTTTTTATCAATTTGTCGGTTTCAAAGTGAAATGGCCATTTTCTTCATATCACAGCTTTTGGTAGTATGAGGACATTTTTCTTATACTGAGATAGGGTGAGGATTAGGTCCCAAACACAACTAGAACACAGACACACAGAGACACAGACACAGATACAGACACACACACACACACACACACACACACACACACACACACACACACACACACACACACACACACACACACACACACACACACACACACACACACACACACACACACATTTGTTCTATTTTGATTGCTTTTGAAAAAAAAACATTCGTCCAACAAATCTTTTACTGGCTTACAACGTCACTTTTTTTGGCGCCAAAAATGCAAAATTTCTAAAATTAATCTAATTTCCGATCAGAAGTACTCAACAAAACAGAAACGTGACGAAAACTCCTGGAAATGTACACTCAGATTCAGACATCTGGTGTGTTGCAAATCTTGCATAGTCATTACTGGTATAGCATTGCCTATTTTGCGGAAACAAATTATTTTACCTTGATTTTGCGGAGATCAGCTTAAGAGACAAAATGATGCACAAGCCAAGTGCAGAATGTTTGAAGAAAGAGTCTCAGTACTTTTCCCGATACTCCTTTTTCCCTGTAGTGCTGTTCCCTGGAGCTGTTAACACTCAACTCTAACCCTAGTTCTTGCCCCATGCCGCAAACCCTAACACTTTACCATGTTGATCCTAACTATTAACTCTTTGACACGGGTTCCTTAACTCTGACTCAGTTCTGCGGTATGGGGACACAGCTCTATAAGGGAACAGCAGCACAGGGAAAGAGAGGTTTGGGGTTACTGACCGTTGAAATTATTTTATTCCGGAGAATACCGTGATAGAGGAAGGATTTGCGAGAGATGACATGCAGAAAAATAAGTAATAATAGTTATAGCATCCTTATGCTTGCGTGGCACTGATGCTTCAAGAATTGTAACAATTTTAGAGGACCGACAGCTCTGAAGTAGGATGACTTGCGACCACAGTCCATACATCAGATATCTACGCTGGGACTATAACATCACATCAACAACAGAAAAAAGCCAGCCTTCAGCTAACCTTTCAAAATAGTGGCAATACTAAAAAAAAAAAGTGTTTACTGTAGGGAGTTAACACCACGGTTTTATCTCCATAATGTGACATAATTTTGGCTTTAAATTCTATTAGTTAGATATATCAGGTATACAGTTGTGTTTTTTTTTACATTGAGTCACTTAGCTGATTAGTTTAGATCTCTTTCCTTCCTCTTGAAGTTGTCACTAAGTTTTTTTCTTCCATTCTATGAAATAAACTAGTGTCAAAGAATAGAATTACCCCCTTGCTACTGAGCTAGTTGAGTCAAGGAATAAAGTTCTAAATTTGGTATCAAGATAATTACCAAACTGTTTTTTTTTCTCTCAGATTCAAATATTACAAGAAAAATAGTTCCCCCTTTCACATTTCTTTATTTTTTTGTATCGGAGTGTTAAGTTCTTTCCTTCATACTCCTCTAGTTGGCGTTAACAAGTTTTTTCCTTTATGTTGAGTTAGTTCTATCCAAGCATAAAGTCGTTCCCTTCGTGGTGAACGAGCCGGTGTCAAAGTGATAACGTCTTTCTTCCATAGTTATGGAATCAGTGTCCACGCATCAAGCTTTCCCTCATTTTATTGAAATAGTTGTATCAAAGCATAAAGTTTTTTTCTTTCAAATTAAGTTGGTACCAAGGAATATAGTTCTGTTTTTCGTATGAAACTGGTTTGTAGCAGTATATTTCTTGACACTGATTTAGTTGGTGTCAAAGTGTAAAGCTTTTTCTTTTAAATTGATTTCATTGGTATCAAGGTCTAAAACACTTGTACGTCATATGGAGTGAGCTGGTATCTAAAAAGTTGTTTTTGTATTGAATTAGTTACTACCGATGTATAGTGTTTTTCCGCACATTGAATTAGCTGGTATCAAAGTGTAAAGTTGTTTCCCCTTCACATTCAATGTAATGCTATCAAAGTACAAAGTTCTTCCATTCATATTGAGTTAGCTGATATCAAAGTATAAAGTTCTTCTCTTCAT
>JASPKP010000191.1:5000-17500 GCA_030674155.1 Stramonita haemastoma | reverse complement strand
CGGAATTCTTTTTTATATTTCTAGACAATGTTAGAAATATGCCCTGCTTTTGTATTGTTGCACATTTTTGGTGCTCTGATGTGCGTACATGTGAGTCAACGCACATGTGAATTGATAGTTGATTTTTATATTGATGTACCTTTTTATAGCTTGGAATCATGGTTTTTCAATGGGGTTTAGACTTGGAAAAAAAAAGTAGGTAGCCTCCACAAATACAAGCCATTATATTTTATTTTCTTTTAGACTGGTGAATAGTTCAAGACTGTTTCTTTTATTATTGCTTGTTTCTTAGTTTTGGTGACATTTTATTTTCTTGTTCACTTAACGTGTGAATTTTAGTCTGTATAATGTTTATGACTGACAATTATTTTTTTTTATTCGGCCAATGAAGAAAGACGTGTAGAGCACCCACACGAAAGAGAGCGAATAAACAAATAAAACAAAAAACGAAAAGATGGTGCTCCACGATCTGCATGTAACTGAGGCCTTTATAAAAGAAAAATATATATGAAACACATATTGTGTGTGTGTTTGTGTGTGTGTGTGTGTGTGTGTGTGTGTGTGTGTGTGTGTGTGTGTGTGTGTGTGTGTGTGTGTGTGTGTGTGTGTGTGTGTGTGTGTGTGTGTGAGAGATAAACATTTTGCTCTGTCCTGCATGTTGATTAGCCATCCTGTTAATGTTTGTGCGTAATGTTTCTTATGTTTTAAGGAGAATGTGCAGTTGAGTATACAAAAACACTGCATTTGAAGTAAAGTATGTTTTTGTGACAGCTTTTTTCTATTTCTATACATTTTGAATGCGTGTGTGTGTGTTTTATACATTTATCTAATTAATTTCGAGGATAATGGAATAAGCATTCATGTGCTTTTATTACAGCCAGTCCCTGTGTGTATGCAGTTTTGTAAATTTTGTCATCCGTTCCCACTGGCAAACAATGGCCTACTCTTGCAAAAAGTAGAACGTTTTAACGTGTGCGCAAGATGTTCTGCGTGCGTTCGCACATGGCATCTTGGTGCGGTCGCACACGGGGCCTAGGTTTATAGTCCCATCGAAGGACTTTTGGGGAGAGTGGAGTCAGCACTGATGTTCACTCCAGGAGCAAAATCCCCTCGAACAGAAATCGAACTCGGGTTGTCAAATTACGAGCGCAATGTTCTGACAAAAAGGAGCAGTTTGGGGCAAAGACGGGACCCAAAGAGCCGTTTTCAGGCCCGTACCGCCCCGACTTTTGCACGGTTACAGACCTCGAGGCACCAGGACAATATGGCACCGTATGCATTTCCCTCCCCTGCCATCTTCGACGTGTGTGGCGCCAGACTTGTGGCGACACCAAAGGCCTCAAGTGCTGAGAAAGTTAGTTTGTGGCAAGGAAATCGGGTACAGTGTACGCACCGAAAACAAAGCAGGGCACCAAATAATCATGACCATATACAGCAATATGATGCACCAGGGCAAACTGCAGGGTCCCTGCCACATGCGCGCACACAAACAAAGGCACTGACAAACACCAGCGCGCGCGCGCGTGCGCTCATGCATACCAACCCCCCTGCCAAAAAAGGTGCCGTTTGGGGCAAAGACGGGACCCGGAGAGCCGTTTCCGGGCCCGTCCTGCCCCGACTTTTGCACGGCCACAGACCGCAAGGCACCAGGACAGTATGGCACCCTATGCATACTCCCACCCCTACCATCTCCCACGTGTGTGGCGCCGGACTTGTGGCGACACCGAAGCCCTCAAGAGCTGAGAAAGCTAGTTTGTCGCAAGGAAATCGGGTACAGTGTACGCACCGAAAACCAAGCAGGGCGCCCAATAATCATGACCATATACAGCAATATGATGCACCAGGGCAAACTGCAGGGTCCCCGCCACATGCACGCCGACTAACAAACGCACTGACAAACACCAGCGCGCGTGCGCGTGCGCGCAGGCATACCCACCCCCCGGGTGGGTATGCTTTCGCGCACGCGCGCACGCGCTGGTGTTTGTCAGTGTGTTTGTTGGTGTGCGCGCATGTGGCAGACACCCTCCACTTTGCTGTGCTGCATCATATTGCTGTATACTGTCATTATTCTTGTGCCCAATGCTTGTTTTTTTTTGTCGCGTACACTTACCAGCTTTCCTTGCCACAAACTACCTTTCTTAGCTCTTCGGGGCCCTCCTGTCGCCACAAATCCGGCGCCACACCTATCCAAGATGGTGGGAGAGAGTGTATGCATACAGTACGATACTGTCTTGGTGCCGTGTGGTCTTTTACCGTGCCAAAGTCGGGGTCGGACGGAGCTGAAAACGGCTCTTTGGCTGGCATCTGTGCTCAAAACGGCACCTTTTTCGGGCTGGGGGTGGGTATGCTTTGGCGCACGTGCGCGCGCGCTGGTGTTTGTCAGTGTGTTTGTTGGTGTGCGCGCATGTGGCAGACACCCTCCACTTTGCTGTACTGTACCATATTGCCGTATACTGTCATTATTCTTGTGCCCAATGCTTTTTTTTTATCGAGTACACTTAGCTTTCCTTGCCACAAACTACCTTTCTTAGCCCTTCGGGGCCCTCCTGTCGCCACAAATCCGGCGCCACACCTATCCAAGATGGTGGGAGAGAGTGTATGCATACAGTACGATACTGTCTTGGTGCCGTGGGGTCTTTTACCGTGCCAAAGTCGGGGTCGGACGGGGCTGAAAACGGCTCTTTGGCTGGCATCTGTGCTCAAAACGGCACCTTTTTCGGGCTGGGGGTGGGTATGCTTTGGCGCACGTGCGCACGCGCTGGTGTTTGTCAGTGTGTTTGTTGGTGTGCGCGCATGTGGCGGACACCCCCCACTTTGCTGTGCTGCATCATATTGCTGTATTCTGTCACTATTCTTGTGCCCAATGCTTGTTTTTTTTTTTTCGCGTACACTTACCAGCTTTCCTTGCCACAAACTACCTTTCTTAGCTCTTCGGGCCGTCCTGTCGCCACAAATCCGGCGCCACACCTATCCAAGATGGTGTGAGAGAGTGTATGGGGTTGCTGTTGCTGTTCCTGTTGGGGTTGTTGTTGCTGTTGCTGTTCCTGTTGGGGTTGTTGTTGCTGTTGCTGCTCCTGTTGGTGTTGGTGTTGCTGCTTCTGTTGTGTTGTTGTTATGGTTTTCTGTTGATCAAGATGCTAGTCAGTCTGACGCTTATATATATATATATATATATATATATATATATATATATATATATATATATATATATATATATATATATATATATATTAGTATGAAAAAATCAATACTAAAAAATCTGACTACTAAAATCCAGAGCCCACTATGAGGCCCAGTCTGCTGAAAATGCTGACTACAGCCTCCAAGACACTGACTTCCTGCCTAAGGTCTTCCCTCCTTCATCATCAGTGCATACCCTTCAACACCCACCCCCATCTCCATCACCCTGCATAAGTGTGTGTGTATGTGTATATGTGTGTGTATGTGTGTGTGTGTGTGTGTGTGTTGTGTGTGTGTGTGTGTGTGTGTGTGTGTGTGTGTGTGTGTGTGTGTGTGTGTGTGTGTGTGTGTGTGTGTGTGTGTGTGTGAGGAACCCCAAAATTACTATACCTCCCCTCCACTGGAATGTAAAGAGTGTGTTGTGAAAAAGTCTGTTGCAAATTATGAAGAGATGAACATAGCCAAGGAACAACAACACCACCACCACCAACAACAACAACAACAAAATCAGTAATAGGCTATTGTGGGCTGGGAAGGATGAAAAAATGACAAAACTAAACACAAACATGGACTGGATATTTAAAGAAAAAGCACGTAAATGCTTAGTCCATTATTCGCAAAAAGGTAGAATAGTACCCCCATCCCCCAAACACACACATACACACATTTGTTTTTTGTTTTATACATTTTACACCACTTGAAGTCACAGCAGATTTGTCTGACTATGGGCTATTCTCACAGGGAGAATGTGTTGCCACAACATCAGTGACACCATTTTTTTTTCCTTTCCTGTTTGCATCTGTTTTTGTTTCCTTGTCAGAGTGGCTTTTTTCTCGTGAGTTTTAATAGGACAACTCTTGTTTCCATGGGTTCTTTTATGAGCGTTAAATAATCATGT
The DNA here is from genome assembly GCA_030674155.1 of Stramonita haemastoma. NCBI lineage: Eukaryota > Metazoa > Mollusca > Gastropoda > Neogastropoda > Muricidae > Stramonita > Stramonita haemastoma. The sequence goes on along the minus strand of JASPKP010000191.1, from coordinate 13,422 downwards.
GTAACACACTGGACCTGGTTTATGGTCTGGTCTGAAAGACTAGAACCCAGACCACCATTTATGGTCTAATGCATAGGGGGAAGTTTTGGGCCTAAACAGGATCCAACCAGCACACTGGGATGGGGACTTTTTGCTTTGTAGACAGGCAGTTACCTCTAGACCACTGATCCACATCTATAATCACAGACACATGCAGATGCTGCACACCACACACACACACACACACACACACACACACACACACACACACACACACACACACACACACACACACATTACATGCACGCATGCACACACATACAAGCACACATACACACATACACGCACATACATACACACATACACACACACATCCACAGACACATACATGCACATACACACACACATACATACACACGTATACACACATACACACACATACACACACCTACACACATACCCACACCTAAACACATACACACACACACACGCGCGCGCGCGTGCACGCACACACGCACACATGCACACACGCACACACGCACACACACATACACACACGCATGCACGCACACAAGCACACATGCACACACATTCTCACACACACACACACACACACACACACACACACACACACACACACACACACACACACACACACACACACACACACACACACACACACACACACACACACACAAACATCTATTTGACAAGCAGCATTCTAGGGGTATGGTGAAAAAGCTGACAGTGGAAGGGAGACAACCTACTGGCTGTTCTGTGGATCCTGATCATGTCATATACTGTGAAGGGCTGGGTATTATTCTGGCTTGCTGTTGTTGTTTTGTTGTTGCTGTTGTTGCTGCTGTTCTTTTTGTTGTTGTTGCTGTTGTTGTTGTTATTATTGCTGTTGTTATCTGCTGATCATACATCATCCAGTTTGACTGTAAAATCTGATAGCCTCTCTCTCTCTCTCTCTCTCTCTCTCTCTCTCTCTCTCTCTCTCTCTCTCTCTCTCTCTCTCTCTCTCTCTCTCTCTCTCTCTCTCTCTCTCTCTCTCTCTCTCTCTCCAAATACACACACATACATGCACATACAAATTGCATTTGGATGATGTCATGGATATATATTATTATTATTATTATTATTATTATTATTATTATTATTATTGTTGTTGTTGTTGTTGTTGTTGTTATTATTTTTCCCTTTGTCTTCACTCATATAATGTCTATGTGCAGTTTGTTCGCTATTGCTATGCCTTTTTTTTTTTCTTTTTTAAAAAAAATAATTTATTCAGTTTGTTAGGGTTTTTTGTGTGTGTGTGTGTTTTTTTTTTTTTGTTTGTTTGGTTTTTTTTTGCCCAGAGGGCTGGTTGTAAAAAAGCATGTTTGCTTATGCCATTACCCTCTTTAAATAAAATTTGTTCATTGTTCATTGTTCATTGTTCTCTCTATCTCTCTCTCGCTGTGATAATGAACCATGTTAACTAACCAGGTGGCTGCCAGAATGTTAACTAACCAGATGGCTGCCAGAATGTTAACTAACCAGATGGCTGCCAGGATGTTAACTAACCAGATGGCTGCCAGGGAAAATCTGATTTAGGAGACTTGCCACTGACAGGGGTTTTACTGATTCAGGAAGAATAATCAACAAAACCAATTCTGGCCTGAAAACTATTTGAGATAGAAAAATAATTGTGAAATGTGACCCTCCACCACATAAGGAGTCGCATTGCACCAGCCGTCAATTTTTAGATAATGACACATTATTAATCTGCAATAAAAGGGCTATCCAATACAAAAAGCAGATTGAAAATCAGACAATTCTGTGCAAAGTTATGACAAATTGAAATAATAGACTTCAATATGTGACAAAATAAGAAACGGGCAAGTTTATTTTTGTATCATGTTGTCAGAATGAGGGATTGTGTATTTTCAAAACACATTTAAGAGCAAAAGGAATAAAACTTATGCCTTCATATTTCATTATAAGGTAGATAAACGGATATAGTTTGATAATCAATCAAAATCTCAAAATTGACAACTTGACCCCCATCTGCCTTTAATGGCTCCTAGCCCAAAATTGGGTAATGTGCTGAACAACTCATTTCGTGGTGGAGCATCACTAATACTTTCAATGAAAAATGAATGAGAAAACTGAATATCTATTTGGATCTTAAGCATTTTGAATTTCTAACATTACATAACATGCCTAAATAAAAAAGTATAATTTATGCAAATTTTTGCGTAACTCTACAGCAATTTTCTTGGCCAAGAAATGCAAGACAAACCACAAAAAGAGCGATACACTCTCTCTGGGGATCATCTGGGCCAGTTTGATCAAATCTCTACCCACACATTTCACTATGCCACTCTCTCTGGGGATCATCTGGGCCAGTTTGATCAAATCTCTACCCACACATTTCACTCTACTGCAAAATTCAACTTTTCTGGCCCTGCCCACCTGGCCACACCCCTTCTTCCCACTCTACTCCTTCACTTCACTACCTCTCTCCCCCTACCCTTCTTTGTTTGTTCCTTTTAGTCAAATCATAATCCTTTCCAGATTTCTCCAATATCAGGATTGTAGTCAGAAACCAGAAAGTTGGAGGTCCAACCCTTTGGCAAGTTCTCCCACTTCAGCACCTTGGTCACCCCAAAAATGTTACAATTGTAGAAGCAACGTCATGAGATGAAACTCACTCCCCCCCCTACCCACACCACCCTTCCCCCTTTTGTATGCTGCCTCAGGCCTTGACCTGCTATCGCCCTGGCTGGAGCTGTGTGTAGACTCACTGTCACTACATAGTAGACCAGTCTGCTGAAAAGTTCCTCTGCTACATAGCATCCAGCACTGTCCATTCCTATCACTGTCATAATCACTGTCATTTTCAAGTGAATCATCAGACAAAAGATCAAACCTTCCCTGTTATAATTTTTATCAACAATCATCTGCAGTGCTGCCAGAGTAGTGTGAGATTTCCCTGAAGCAGAGGGTTGACTGACTGTTAAACACAGAAAGTTGCACTCCATTTGGCCAAGTGGCACTCAGCTTACACCCCCAACTTACCCAGCCATGGTCTAATATGAGGGGGAATGACGTTTGCTGTGACCCAGAGGGACTCCATTCCTACCTGACAATAGTCTAATATGAGGGGGAATGACATCTGCTGTGACCCAGAGGGACTCCATTCCTACCTGACAATAGTCTAATATGAGGGGGAATGACGTCTGCTGTGACCCAGAGGGACTCCATTCCTACCTGACAATAGTCAGACTGTCCTCTCACCCTGCCAGAAGAAATTCTCACCCCAGCACCAGATACCAGCTTGTGAAAAATCAGAAAAAGACAAGGACATCAGATGAGGTCCTCTAAGCAGGGACCTGGATGATATGGCTGATGTCTGGGTGCTTGCTGTCTTGTGATGTGATGTGTGCCTCCCACCTCTCTCTCTCTCTCACTCTCTAGTTCTGATAATGAATGATATTAATCATATGGCTGATGTGTGGGTGCTTGTTGTCTTGTGATATGTGCTTGTTGATGTAGGAATACTGTATTGTTGTGTTTTTCTGTCATGTTTTCTGTTTGCTAATTTTATGTATGGCTTGTAGCCCACGTGAGTTTCTCTATTCAGTTGTGAGATGATAAAGTATTTGAAGTGAATTGATAGTCCCTTCTCAGGGCAGGAGCCTCATGAAAAAAAATTGTCAATACTTTTCTCTATTCCTTGTTTATCAGTCAATCAATCAATCAATCAACCAGTCAATCAATCAATGATCCATCAATCAATAAAACAATCAATCTCTTTTTCTCTCCCTCTCCCACTGTATCACCAAATCAATGAACCAACCAGCTAACCAGCCAACCAATCAATCATTCGTTCAATCGATCAAATTAATCAGTCAAATCAAATCAGCCAATCAATCAATCAATCAATCAATCAATCAGTTGATGAGAGGGCTTCGATATTTTTCCTTGAATATGTGACGCTACACCACGAAATGAGTCGCTTAGCACATTACCCAATTTTGTGCTAGGAGCTATTAAAGGCAGGTGGGGGTCAAGTTGTCAATTTTGAGAGTTTTGATTGATTATTAAACTATATTTGTTATTCTACCTTGTAATGAAATATCAAGGCATAATTGTTATCCCTTTTGCTCTTAAATGTGTTTTGAAAATACCCAAGCCTTCTTTCTGACAACCTGTTACGAAAATAGACTTGCCTGTTTCTCATTTTGTCACATTCATCAGTCGTATCATTTTAATATTTAATAACTTTGATCAGAATTGTTCGATTTTCAATCTGTTTTTTGCATTTAATAGCCTTTTGATTGCAGATTAAAACTTGTCACTCACTAAAAATTGACATCTGGTGCAATGCGACTCCTCATGTGGTGGAGCGTCACATATGAGCAGTTCCAGTAAGGAAGGTAATCCTCGAATGACAGTGAAGGTAACTGACAACAGTTCTTTCCCCTACACCACTGACTTCAGGAGGACAACAGCCCTTACTGACTGAGGGAGAGAGGGAGGGGGACACAGTGACCTGCAGCACACTGCAAAGCTGCTTATCTATCTATCTATCTATCTATCTATCTATCTATCTATCTATCTATCTATCTATCTATCTATCTATCTATCTATATCTATCTATCTATCTACCTATCTATCTATCTATCTATCTATCTATCTATCTATCTATCTATCTATCTATCTATCTATCTATCTATATATATATATATATATATATATATATATATATATATATATATATATATATATATATATATATATATATATATATATATATTTCTCTGCATGAAATTGGGGCTGCTCTCCCTGGAGAGTTCATCCTCACAAGTGCAGGGCCTACCCATTTTGGGGTTTTCTTTTCTTATCTGCAGCTGTATTTGTTTCCCCATCAGAGTGCAGTGCCGTTTTCCTACAATCAAGAGCTCCACAACTTCTGAACCCAGAGATGGGGGCCAGAGGTAGGAGAAGGCGTGGCCTGTCTCAGTGTCTGGACAGGAAGACAGGCAGGCAGACAGGCAAACAGACAGGTAGGCAGGCAGACAGGCAGGCAGACAGACAGATAGGCAAGCAGACAGACAGACAGACAGGAAGTAGGATAGACAGGCAGACACACAGGCAGACCGACAGACAGGCAGGCAGGCAGGTAGGCAGGCAGACAGACAGATAGGCAAGCAGACAGACAGACAGACAGACAGGAAGTAGGATAGACAGGCAGACACACAGGCAGACCAACAGACAGGCAGGCAGACAGATAGGCAGGCAGACAGGCAGGCAGGCAGATAGGCAAGCAGACAGGCAGGCAAGCAGACAGACAGACAGGAAGGAGGATAGACAGGCAGACACACAGGCAGACCAACAGACAGGCAGGCAGGCAGGAAGACAAACAAAGACAGACAGACAGATGGACAGACGGACAGACAGACACACACAGACACAGACACACAAACACAAAGACACACACACAGACACATAGACACACACAGATACACACACACACACACACACACACACACACACACACACACACACACACACACACACACACACACACACACACACACAGAGAGGCTGTCTGCCCATCCTGCTGATTGAATATAGCAAGTTTGTCACAACGAAATCTGGTACAATGTACACAATAAAACATAGCAGTACATGATAATAATGACAATATACAATAATATGATGTGCCACAGCAAAGTACAGGGCTGCTACCACATGCCCACACACAAGAAAATGCACACACAAAAACAGCACATGCACACCCATGGTGACACGGGCATACCCACCCCCTAAAAAAAGGTGCAGTTGTTTTTTTTTAAAGATGTGGCAAAAAGGGTTGATTTTCCTTCCGTCCTACCCAGACTTTTGTATCCAAATAAACCCCAAGACACCAAGAGATTGCTGCACTGTATGCATACAGACTCTACTACTATCTTTGAAATGCATAGCGCTGGACTTGTGGCGACACCACAGGCCGAAGACAGCAGCTTGGTTTGAATATAGTAAGCTTGTCAAAACCAAAGCCAGTGCAATGTACCCAATAAAATGTAGCAGTCCACATAATAAAAATGCAATATTCAATAATGTGATGCACAACAGCAAAGTGCAGGGCCCACGCCACATGCAAGCACACAAGAAAAGGCACACACAAACACCAACACGCAGGCACATGGGCGTGGGCATACCCACCCCCTCAAGAAAAAAGCAGTTTTTTGAAAAGATGTGACAAAATGGGCCAGTTTCAATCCCGTCTTACCGACTCTTGCACAGTAACAGACCCGACAGCACAAACAGCGTACTGTACTCTATGCATACACACTTTACTAGCATCTTTGAAATTCATGGCGCCAGACTTGTGGCGACACCACAGGCCCAAAGACAGCAGCCTGGTTTGAATATAGCAAGTTTGTTGGACCCAAAGCCAGTACAATGTAGCAATAAAATGTAGCGGTACACATTGTTGCAAGACCACTGCTCTGAAGATGGTAACTTTTTGTTATATTGCCTACACTCTACCGCCTTCCCTTCAGACCAACTTGTTTGATTCAAGCCTTTTCGAGCTGTGGTTTCGCCACATGTCTGGCGCCACTATATCCGAAAATGCAGAAGTGTGTGTGCATACAGTACCCTACTCTCTTGGTACCATGGGCTCTGTTGCTGTGCATAAAGTGGGGTAAGACCGGACTCAAACTGGCCAGATTTGTCACAGTTTTGGAAAAACATGCCTTAGTTTTTGGGAGGGGGATGTTGTAGTAATCATTATTATGATTATTCACCTGGGTACCCCAATGCTTTGTTGTAGTGACTACACTGTACAGCCTTTCCTACCAACAAACTTGCTAGATTCAAGCCTTTTTGGAGCTGTGGCGTCACATGTCTGTACCAGGCATATCAAAAAGTAACAAGTGAAGTGTGTATGCATACAATACCCTACTCTTGTGGTGCCGTGGGCTCTGTTACTGTGCAAATAAAGGGGTAGAACAGCAGGAAAAACCGGCCCCTTTTGTCATGTCTTTTAGAACAACACACCTTATTATTTGGGAGGGGGTGTTGTAATAATTATTATCATGATTATTAATATGGGTACAGCAAAGTGTTGTTATATTGCATAGAGTGTATCGCCTTTTCTTCCGACAAACTTGCTAGCTTCAAGCCTTTTCGAAGCTGAGTGTCGCCACATGTCTGGTGCCACAGCACATCAAAAAATGCAGGTGAAGTGTGTATGCATACAATACCTCACTCTCTTGGTGCAGTGGGTTACTGTGCAATAAGAGGGATAGGACGGGACTCAAGCCGGCCATTTCATTAGATCATTGGGAAAAACGTGCCTTATTTTTTGGGACGGGGTGTTGTAATAATAAGTATTAGGATTATTAATATAGGTATCGCAAAGTTTTGTTATCTTGCCTACACTGTACCACCTTTCCTTCCTACAAACTTGCCACATTCAAGCCTTTTCCGAGCGGTGGTGTCACCTGAACAATGCCTCGAAAACATATGGCATGGAAATCAGCGCAGAGAAGACCAAACTGATGACCAATAACGCCAAGGGCATCAGCACTGATATCAGGGTCAATGATCAGAAGAAGCTGGAAACAGTTCAAAGCTTCAAATACTTGGGAGCTGTTGTATCAGACAAGGGGTCCAAGCCAGTGGTAGTATGCAGGATTGCACAGACAATAGCAGCACTGTCAACACTGAACACCATCTGGAAAGATAAACATATTTCACTTAACTCCAAGATCAGAGTAATGTGTTCTCTTGTCATAACTACATTTCTGTATGCCTGTGAATCGTGGACCCTAACTGCTGATTTGGAGAGAAGAGTACAGGCAGTAGAGATGAGATGCTTCCAGAAACTCCTTGGCATCTCCTACAGAGACCACATAAGCAACTAAGAAGTGCATAACAGAATCCAGCTAACCATTGGTCCCTACGAAAATCTTCTATCAATCGTAAAGAAGCGTCATCTTAAATGGTACGGGCATGTCACAAGATCAAAAGGACTTGCAAAAACAACACTGCAAGGTACTGTCCATGGAGGAAGAAAAAGAGGCAGACCAAAGAAGAGATGGAAGGACAACATCAGAGAATGGACAGGCCTAGAACTCAACGAAATTTTGAGAAAGGCAGAACAGAGAGAGGAATGGAGGAAACTGGTTGTCAAGTCTTCATGGGTGCCCCCACAGTCACCAGATTAAGGAATAGATAGATAGATAAATACGTAGGTAGGTAGGTAGATAGATAGATAGATAGATAGATAGACAGACAGACAGACAGACAGACAGACAGACAGACAGATAGACAGACAGACAGACAGACAGAGACAGATAGATAGATAGATAGATAGATAGATAGATAGATAGATAGATAGATAGATAGATAGATAGATAGATAGATAGATAGATAGATA
>JASPKP010001905.1:22500-25695 GCA_030674155.1 Stramonita haemastoma | reverse complement strand
ATCTGAAATTTCCAAGTGCAAGACGCATTCTTTTGCTTTTCTGTTGAATTACAGTCAAACACACATCTTACTCAGATTGAGCACTGTAATCTCATTCACAGCTTTGCACCCAACCATATTTAACGTTATCTTTTAAGTTTTAGTTCCACTTTTGACGTTTCTGGAAGCAAAAAAAACCCCTAGTTGTCCCCTCTGACAACAGCCTTCCCATGCCAGCATGAAGAACACACATTTTACAGGCAACTAATGCGTTCACGGCAATTGATCACGTATCCTCTATTTTTTGCCTTGGCCAGACAGCAAATTTCCAGCCAAACTTGAATGTTGTTCCTGTCAATTGAAAAGGAAACTGTTCGATTTTCTGCATAGAAAACTGCTGACAGAAATGCCGTGAAACAAGGGGAGTTTGAGGTGTGGGGAGGGTGGGGATGAGAGACATGCAGACAAATGGGATTGCTGTAGTCAGTGAGGATAGGGGGATTGAGGATGTGTTCAATGAAAAAGCTTCTCATGTTCAAAGAATTGCTGTCTGTGTGTAAATGGACGTCGAACACATTCATTCCTTTTACTACCGAGCTTTAATGCCAAGTTGTGTTTTCAGGGTTTTTTCAAAGAAATCTCTTGTGCAACGATCTCTTTTAGAGTGCCAAAATCGCGGTCTTTCTTTCTGAAATAAAACAGTATTGCAAAGGTAATCAACTCTTCCAGATATAAGGGTTGATAAAAAAAAAAAGTGTTCAACCTTCTGGAAGAGTAAGCTATTTGTGCCGGTTGAAACAGATGACAAAATTTATAGAACTGCATTCATACTGGAACTGGCTGTTAAAAGCACATAAGCGTTTATTCCATCATCATCAAAATAAAAGAATTAATAAAATTGTATTAAAGACAACACACACACACACACACACATACACGCACACGCAAGCTCGCGCACGCGCCCATTATGCACATGCATACTTGAGCACGTGCACTGGCTCTCATCGTTAAACGTCTTGAAGTGTGACCTCATTTCCAAAATGGCAGCACTGAATTAAAAAGGGGGCTACGAAAAAAAGAAATTACATGATAAGCCTAGTATACACACCACCACCATCATCATTACAGCTGTCACCCTCAAACCAAAAATCATCAGCAATAGAAGCTGAAGAAAAAAAAGAAAATCAAAAGCTGCAATGGGGTAAAAAAAAAAAAGAAAAAAAGTGAGCACTAACCAGAAAAATCCAAAGGCAATGAGGGAGAAGGGAAAAGGCTAGAGAGGAAAAAAGAGCTGAGAAAATGACTTGGAAGCTATTCCCAAAGGTTAAGGATTTTTTGTAGGGGGTGGAAAAAATATGTCCTCCTAGCATTCTGCAGGGAAGATACAGATGGTGTGTCTGTCTATTGAGCTGGATATTGTTTGATCTTGTTACTTTGTGTATAGTCTCTGTAGAATTCTTTGCAGTTCTTCTTCATCGCAACGCTTCTTCTTCTTCTTCATCGCAATTTTTCTTCTTCTTCTTCGCAATTCTTCTTCTTCTTCTACTTCGCAATTCATTGCAATTCTTCTCCTTCCTCCAAATTCATCGCAATTCTTCTTCGCAATTCTTCTTCTTTGCAATTTCTCTTCACAATTCTTCTTCGCAATTCTTCTGCGCGATTTCTTTTTTTTCTTCTTCTTTACAATTCTTCTTCTTTTCAATTCTTCGTCTTCTTCTGCATCTGCTTCTGCTTATTTTTCCTTTACCTTTACCTGCCCCTTCTCGTAAATTCAGTATATCAAACACTTTGACACAAATATTAACCGTAACCCAAAGTAAATCAGCCTTAGCTTGTTATACCATAGAACACATTTTTTTCATGGATAATGAAAGTTGCTTGATTAACCTCATTTTCGTTGGATATTACCCAAGTTATTGTTTCTTTGCCTGACATCTTGACATCACAACATATTAGATAAGATCATACCATACCATCATTGACAGCTCTCTCTCACTCACTCACTCTCTCTCTCTCATTCTCTCTCTCTCTCTCTCTCTCTCTCTCTCTCTCTCTCTCTCTCTCTCTCTCTCTCTCTCTCTCTCTCTCTTTCTCTCTTTCTCTCTTTCTCTCTCTTTTTCCCTCTCTCTCCCTCTTTATGTCTGTCTGTCTGTCTGTCTATCCGTCTGTCTGTCTGTCTCTCTGTCTCTGTCTCTGTCTCTGTCTCTGTCTCTCTCTCTCTCTCTCTCTGTCTCTCCTTCTCTGTCTGTCTCTCCCTCTCTCTCTCTGTGTCTCTGTGTCTCTCTCTGTATGTCTCTCTCTCTGTCTCTCTCTGTCTCTCTGTCTCTGTCTGTCTGTCTGTCTCTCTCTCTCTCCTGTCTCTCTCTCTCTCTCTCTGTCTCTGTCTCTGTCTGTCTGTCTCTCTCTCTCTCTCTCTCTCTCTCTCTCTCTCTCTCTCTCTCTCTCTCTCTCTCTATCTATCTATCTATCTATCTATCTATCTATCTATCTATCTATCTGTCTATCTGTCTTTCTTTCTTTCTCTCTTTCTCTCGCTCTCTTTGCCTGTCTCTCTGTAGCGAAGTGGGTTGCTCAGCAGAAGTATGTACCCCGATATGTTTACTTATTGCCAATGTTTCTCTGTCTTTCTAAACACAGTTATTGGCTTTTTTAATATATCTGATAAATTAACGCTGTATGGAAAACCGTTTTATAGTGCAGTGTGATGTAATGTAATGTAGTGTAGTGTAGTGTAGTGTAGTGTAGTGTAGTGTAGTGTAGTGTAGTGTAGTGTAGTGTAGTGTAGTGTGGTGTGGTGTGGTGTGGTGTGGTGTGGTGTGGTGTGGTGTGGTGTGGTGTGGTGTGGTGTGGTGTGGTGTGGTGTGGCGTGGCGTGGCGTTGGCGTTGGCGTTGGCGTTGGCGTGGCGTAGCGTAGCGTAGCGTAGCGTAGCGTAGCGTAGTGTAGTGTAGTGTAGTGTGGTGTAGTGTATAGACAAAACAAGGACAAATCTCTCCTCTAGCTATTTAGTCTAACCTTTTTGCAGAACATTCACCTGTTACATTTTTATTTCTTTCAGCAATCTAATTTTTGCTTCAATAGACGTCATCCCTGATTCTCTGTCCTACATCTTTTGAGATACAAATTCAGTTTACAGCAGTTTTATCAGCGCACAAAAAAGCCGTTTAAGGAGCACACAAAAAATAACCTAGTGATCGAAAGTTCTCATTAAACAGTGT